>NW_019059680.1:1192912-1226748 GCF_000696155.1 Zootermopsis nevadensis
GAATGGTGCAGGATCTTGTACCTGCTTGCCTGGTTATGAAGGTGACCCATATGATCAACGAGGTTGTAGGCGTGAATGTGAAGTTAACTCAGAATGCACTCAAGCATTAGCATGCATCACATTCAAGTGTGTGGATCCATGTCCAGGAACATGTGGTTCTGGAGCACAGTGCAATGTGGTGAACCACATTCCAACATGTACATGTCCACCACAATTTACTGGGGATCCGTTCTTCCAGTGTCGACCAGTACCACCAACACGTGAGTTCATTACCTACATTCTTTATGTAGAGGCCAAGCATTGTGGCTGAGTAATTAGCATTCCTGTTTCATAGTTGGGAGGTTCCAGGCATTTAAATCTTGACCTAAAGAATAGTTATTCTGGCAGAGGATTTTCTTGTCTTTCCTCAGTCCCTTCAGGCAGAGGCTGGGATAGTACCAGAAATTAGGCCATAACCACTTCCTTGTATCTTGTTTCCAGTTTATTATTCATAAATCATTCTGTCATCTGATTATATATATAGTCTGACCTACTGACAACATTTTTAAATTAAATAAGAGAAATCTGTATTTCAGCAGTCCTCTTTATTGTTTTTCATTGCAAACTTTTTAGCAAGATAATTAACTTTTGCTGCTTGAATGTTTGTTGATAGGAACATACTGTATGTTTTGAGTTTACTGTATTGACATTCAGTTCCTCTGAATTCAACTTAATACAATGCATACAATAATTCCAAGTATTTCAAATGCTGAAATTTACTTCTGACACAAGAGTATGTGCAATTTACAAATTGTATGTAGTGAATCGCTGCTGTTATTAGTTCATAAAATGAGAACAATTATACTTACATGTACTGTGTATGAAGGCTATATATAGATAGATGGATTGTTTGTAACAGATTTATTAACTGTTACAATACATGAGCATTCCACATCTTACATTCCCTGTGTACTGCGTATGTGCTTATACATATAGTGTCTATATTACAGTAATTGTTCCATTGTCAGCTTTCCTTGTTCTGATTTTCCTAGTGCTTAGATGTGTAACTATTAGTTCTAGAATCTGTCCAATTCATTATTCTTTGCACTCTTGTGTATTTCGAAAAGCAGTCTTTACACAGGAGTAGTAGTAGTTGGGAGGCTTTCAGTTTGTATCTGTTGGATGGATGGATAAATAGATATATAGATAGGCGGGTAGAGTTAATATGTTTTTATTATATCCATTTTAATTGTATCTCTCAATAAAACTGAGGAATCATGAAGAAAATATTTAGTTACTGTTTCGTATATTTTGGTTATATAACTTGAATAGTAATAAGGAAGCAGTTGAATAAGTAAGATTGAATCATCATTGGCTAATGAGGTAGATAAAGAGAAATTACAATTAAGCATAATACAAATTTTAAACGGAATGTTTAGTATCTTGCATTTCCTTTTTCCCTGGTGCAGGGAGAACAGTGTCTGAGATTTATTTTTATATCTAAGAATTATGAACAGAGTAAATAAAAATAACCTGTACTTTCTGGCAGTTTCACCTTTGCTCCTAACTGCTATTATCACATGAATTTATTATTTAAAATGTTGTTTATATAACAAAATGTTTAATTTTGTTTTGAATGTTTACAAATGTGCTTCACAGTTTCTTATGCATACAGTTTAATAGTGTGACAAAAAATATACACGAACAGTATTGTTTATTTTACTGTTCTTCTGGGGCCATGGGAGGAAATCAGATTGCTGGTACCATAATAAATTAATCACTTCCAGTTCTGTCCAATAACTTTATTTCCATAATCTTGAAAAATGGAAGTTCAAGCATTTTCCAAGTTGCATGAAAATCAATTACAAATTTGTTGGAGATCAGTATTTTGGGAAACATGTTTAACAAAATTAGTCATAATAGTAAAATTCTGCGTATTAAGTCACTAATCATTATTGCTAAATTCCCGGATATTTTTACATTATTTAATAATCAGTGCATAAGTAACGTTTGTTATGGCAGAGTTCCCACTATATTATTGATTATTGTATGTCATACTTACGTAGCAGACTTTGACTATATGCCAAACTTATAAGTAACTTAACTCTTGCAGGCAGGTTTATAAAAATGAAGTGCCTTCATTTAACTGTGTTTAGTGACTCAGTATCAGTTATATACTTAATGGGTAGGAACATTAACTAATGCGACAAACAAATTATTAGAGCATTACTTTTTTCAGCTCCAGCACCACCTCAGGATCTATGTTCTCCATCTCCTTGTGGCCCTAATAGTCAGTGTCGTGTGGTGAATCAGCAAGCTGTGTGCTCATGTCTGCAGAACTATGTTGGTTCTCCTCCACAGTGCAGACCTGAGTGTGTGGTCAGCTCAGAATGCCCTCAAGCTAAAGCCTGTGTTAACCTTAAATGTTCTGATCCCTGCCCTAACACTTGTGGCATTGGTGCACGGTGTACGACGAAGAACCACAACCCCATCTGTGCTTGTCCTCCTGGTTTTACAGGAGATCCATTCAGTCAGTGCACACCACAGCGTAAGTATACTTATCCACTGGGTTTATATTGTGTTACAGATTTAAATATAAAACCAAGAAATGGAAATGTTTATTTTTGTAATAATAATCACTTTAATAGGCCTGTATTCTTTATTGAGGTTACCCTTTCATGAAATACTTGTTTCTTGTAAATAGTAAAGTAAAAGTGACACACACTGTACTATATATTTAAAATGACATGAAGATGACTGTGTTCTGGGTTTAACGAATTCTTCGCTTCAGTACCCTGTTGACGAGGACGAAGATGGTCCTCAAAACATTGGTGTTTTCTCCATTCAACCACCTGACACAGCTGGTAGCCTGAGAAGAATTCATGATACTTAATCACTGTGAAAGCTTCAGATCATGTCTTCTGGGTTGTTGTGTCATGTAGTCCTGTATAAATTTACTAACGTTTCAGAGGTGCTTGCTGCCTCCATCATCATAGTCCTGATGATGGAAACATCAAGCACCTCTGAAACATCAGTAAATGTTTACTAGACTACACAGTGCAACAACAGAGAAGACAGCCACCTTCGTACTTGTCACTATAAGAACCTGAAATGTCACTCAAAGTAACATGTTTGTTTTCTTTGAAACTTGCAGCTATGCCGACTGTAGCAGAGCCCACTCCAAGTCCACCTTCTTGCTTCCCATCTCCATGTGGCCCTAACTCACAATGCCAAATTGTAGCTGGGAACCCTGCCTGCTCATGTTTGCCTGATTACATTGGAGCACCACCTAACTGTCGTCCAGAATGCGTTCTGAGTGCAGAATGTCCGAGCCAGTTAGCATGCATCAGTCAGAAGTGTCAGGATCCGTGCCCTGGTTCTTGTGGCTACAATGCTAATTGCCATATGTTGAACCATATTCCTATTTGTCTCTGCAATGATGGCCATACTGGGGATCCCTTTACACAATGCAACCCCATTCCACCAAGTACATCTCCACCAAGGACTGATCCGTGCAATCCATCACCGTGTGGACCAAATGCTGTATGCAGGTATGTTTCTTGCCAAATATGTATGTAATATGGTGTAATGTTTCCTGTACACCACAGTGAGTCAGTATTGCATAATACCTCTCATTTTTACTAAAAGAGTGTTTGGTGTGTGAAAACTAATGTCATTACTGACATCATATATTTTTAAACATACACTTTTATAAACACATTTGTATTATCTTACCTTAACAAATTTTATGGTCACCACCATTTTTAAATCTCAGTCACTCACAATCTTTCAAAATAAATAAGAAATGGAGCCTCTTTACTTCAAGTAACTTATTCATGTTTTAGCATAATTTCTGTTTTATATGGGTTAACAGTTGCCTCAATTAATTTAGATTTCAGGAAAGTTAGAGCAGTGAACTTTATGGCAAAATCTTGCTGCTTTGAGTTTATTATATTACACAGTTTGAAATCCAATTTGGTATTGTATTACAAGAGGTTAATAAGTGTACATATCTAAGTTATGTTTTTGAAATTTTCATATGCCAGCTTGATCATTGCATGCCTATTCAGTAGCCTAATCTTTTTCATAGATACATAGTTTTAATACAGGAGCTGTTTGCACCAGACTTTGAGAAGATATTTTAACAGTAGTGATAATCCTTGTAAATTATCGCTGTGATCATGATGATCATGGCAACAGTAATATTGACAGTAACAATAAATACTGAAACTGTGTTGTAGAAACATAGTAGAATATATTCTAATTAAATTTGTAATTTATTAGTTTAAAAATTATTTGCACATAGGAAAGAAAGTAAAACTGGTGTTTTGTCATGAAACATATAAATACTGCATTGAGACCATAGAGAAAATCATAAAAACTAATTAATAATACGTTTACAGAGATTAACGTTAAGCCCAACATTTCTTTGACCTTAAGTTAATTATGCCTAATTGACCGTAGGTGAAGCATTCTATTTCCTGAAAATGATTTTCCCATGCTTGCTATGGTCAGATATTTATAGTATTCATATAGTGATTTGTATTCTGTTATTGATAATAATTTCTCCCTGTTATCCAGGTCTGGAGGTGTGTGTGAGTGTTCTCCTGAGTATGTGGGCAATCCATATGAAGCTTGTCGTCCCGAATGTGTACTCAACACGGAATGTAACCGAGACCAAGCTTGTATTCGCAACAAGTGTCGAGACCCGTGCCCTGGAACATGTGGGCAAAATGCTAGGTGTGATGTTATCAACCATATTCCAACATGCTCATGTTCTCCAGGATTTACTGGAGATCCTTTCTCAAATTGTCGACAAGCCATTCCAGGTTGGTTTTATACCAGTGTGCATGTTAGAGGATAATATCTGACTCTAACTAACTAACTAGATGGCTTACTGAACCCAAAGGTTTACCACCGAACTAAACAAAGCCCTCCACCTGACCCTGTCCTGGGCCAACAAAATCCAGTTTCCTTCAACTCCTATCTCCCATAGATTCTGCCTGAGATTATCCTCCAATCTATGTCTAGGTCTCCCTAGCAAGCTCTTCCCTTCAGGCTTCCCGACCAATACCCAATGCACAACTCTTGCCCCATCCATGTACTCCACATGCTCTGCCCATCTCATTCTCGTTGACATAACCACCCTGACAATACTTGTGGAGTTGTACAAATTTTTAAGCTCATCATTATGCAGTTTTCTCCATTACCCTTTGTCTTCTCTCCTATGCCCAAATATCCTCCTCAACACCCTATCCTCAAACACCTGCAATCTCTGTTCCTCCCTCAGAGTGAAAGAACATGTTTCACACCTGTACAAAACAACAGGCAGAATTATTGTTTTGTATATTTTAATCTTCAGGAATATCTGTTTCTAAATTTTCTAAATTATGTTTGTGAAAAGGAACTGATTCAAGGACTTTAAACTACTTTATCAGTTGTATGGTTTTCATCTTTGTCCAGTTTTATTTTCTCAGTAGAACTGAGAAATTGGTGAATGTGTGTTGACTGATGTTAGATAATTATGTGTTTTTTCTTAGTATTTTTTGTATAGTTCCCACCCTAGAGGCAATCAAGTTCCCTTAACAATATTTCCACAGTAAGTTATTATATTTTATAAACAGAATTGTGACAAGCCCTGTACATTCCTGGAATGTGACTTTGCATTTGACAAGGAATTCCCATAATATATTAATTAATGTTCATAATTGAGAAAGAACCTGTTTTTTATTTGTGGGAAAAGATGAGGTAGTTCTTTGAACCAGTATTTTTGCTTTTACAGAAGTACCACTGCAAATTGACTCTTGTAGACCATCTCCTTGTGGTCCAAATAGCCAGTGTCGAACATCAGACAACCATGCTGTGTGTTCATGTCTGCAAGGCTACATGGGCATGCCACCATCATGTCGTCCTGAATGTGTTGTGAGTGCAGAATGTCCACTGACCCGTGCCTGTGTTAATCAGAAGTGTAGTGATCCATGCTTGGGCTCATGTGGTCTTGGAGCTCGATGTGAAGTAATCAACCACAGCCCCATCTGTAGCTGTCGTGAAGGCCAGACTGGAGATCCATTCCAGAGCTGCTTTGACATTCCACGTAAGTTAGATTTGATGATGCAGTGATTAAAAATTAATGTTATATGTGTAATGCAAGAATTTAGGACAGTTGTCTCTCAGATTTAAAGTAATGCATTTCAGAACTATTAGCATTATCTTAACTTATAATATTTTGTATATTATTTTTATTATTTCAGCCCCTGCAAGAGAGCCTGAAGTTCCTGAGAATCCATGTGTACCAAACCATTGTGGGCCAAATTCCCAGTGCCAGGTCTCTGGGTCCAGCCCTGCATGTTCTTGTCTGGATGGATATGTAGGTGCTCCACCAAACTGCAGACCTGAGTGTGTTATCAATCCTGACTGTCCAAGTCAACAGTCATGTATAAACAGCAAGTGCCGTGATCCTTGTCCAGGCACATGTGGAGCAAATGCACAGTGTCAAGTTATCAGTCATGCTGTAACATGCATATGTTTACCGGGCTTCACTGGAAATCCCTTTGTACAGTGTATTGTCCAAGAACGTAAGTACTGAAACACACAAAGTTTAATTTAATTTTAAATTTGTCCAAGATATTTGGTTAGAATCTTTTTATGTTACAAAAATATAATGTCATGTCAGTAATACTTAGTATGGCAGAACAGTTTGAAATATTACCTCATTAGTTAGCATGGAACAGATGAAGATTTCCTCTTAATTTACTTGGAAATTGTTTTGCATGTTGATTTTCCTCATTTATAACAGCACTTCATCTTCAGAACTATAATACATAGTTTTAACATGCACTGACCTGGATATTCCTTGTGAAACTTGCCTTTGCCATTATCATCTTATATTTATCTTTGAAGCTTGTGAAAGTATTATTTGTTTAACTATAGATAGTACCCTATTTTGTACCATTTGATCTGAATTTCTTAGTATAAAGCATCCCTCTGTTTTAGGCTATTGTGTACTGGGAATGGATCTGACAGAAGGTTACCTACACAGACTCTACTAGATACCCCATCCATACACATTTTATTAACCTAAGAAGTTTCTTTGGTATTCCAAATTCAATCAAAATGCCATACGGTACCTCTCTTCTAACCGATACATATGCCTTTCCTAAAGTCCACAAATAGTTGGTGTACTGACCCATTATATTCCCACTTTCTCTCTAATATTTGTCAAATGCAAAAGACCTGATCAGTAGTTCAACTATTACAGCAGAATCCACATTGATCCTCCTCGATAGTTTCATTCATAAATGGAGTTCAGCGTGTCTGAAGATCATTGGATAAAATTTTGTATGATGTTGACAAATAAAGATACCTTGGTAGTTACTGGACTTTGTTTTGTCCCCTTTTTTATGCATATGGACAATAATTGATTCTTTCCACTGTTGTGGTAGTACTTCCTAGTTTGAAATTGAGATGTAAGCTTATATATCTCTGAGTGCAATGCCCTACCACCTGCATGGATTAGTTCCCCTGGAACTGAGTTGATGCCTGGAGATTTATAACATTTTAATTGCTCAATGGCAATTTAAAGTTTATTAAGGGTCGGTTTTGGGATGAAGGGCTCTTCAGGATCTTTAAATTGATCAGCTGCATGAATGTTTAGTAACTTACTAATGTAATCTTCCCATCTGTCTATGATGCCATGTGAGTCTGCGAACAGATCCCATTCTCATCCTTGATCATATGTGTCCTAGATTTGTACCCCTTCTTAAATTCACTTATGCCTCTGTACAACTCTGTTACTTTTATTTTTGCTGTTAGTTTGTAACTCCCTTTATCAGATCTTTGCAATATCCCCTCTTCTTAGTCCTTGAAGTACTGCTGGTTTTGTGCCTTACAATTACATATCTTTCCCTGTTTATTTGAGTACGGGTCTGCAGCCATTCCAATCTGATGTGCTTCCTCTCTTTTACAAAGTTAGAGCATTCTTCTTTAAAACAAGCTTTATTTCGCGAAATTTTATGACACCCTACACTCTCCTCATCCAAAATTTATATGTTATCCTGTATATTTTCCCAAGCCTTTCTGCCACACCTGAACAATGTAAGATATTAATAATAAAAAGAAAGCATAAGAACACCAGTGTGTATATAAACAAATTTTCTTTACAGAAGAGGTACCTACTCCATGCCAGCCTTCACCATGTGGTGCTAATGCAGTGTGTACACAACGTAATGGTGCAGGTGCATGCAGTTGCATCTCTGATTATCAGGGTAATCCTTATGAAGGTTGTCGTCCAGAGTGTGTGCTCAGCTCTGATTGTCCAACTGACAAAGCCTGTGTTCGTAATAAATGTGAAGATCCGTGTCCTGGAGTGTGTGGTCAGCTTGCTCAGTGTACTGTTATAAACCACATTCCAACATGCACATGTATACAAGGATATGTGGGCAATCCATTTGCATCATGCATACTTCAACCTTCCCCACGTAAGTTATTACCATTTATATTTTTTTAAGTTCATCTTTTTAATTTGTGCTACAACACAGCAGGCTTTCAGCACCTACAACAACACACCACCAAAATTATAAATAATTTTATGGCTTTTTATTTTAATGCATGAATTGCATATGAGGTTAATATCATATGAGTATATCTTGACTTTTCTAGGAAACAGTGAACTCTTCATTATCTGTACATGACTTTTATTTACTTAAATGTATACATGTGTGAACTAGACTTTCAACATTCTTCCATGACCACTTTGGATAAAAGGTGTTTGGTTGGTTTTTGGAGGGTCTGCAGATGTGGTCAAATAGTATCTTTCTTTTTTATTTTTTACCAGTGCTTTACAGTTATTATTGATGGTGGGGTAGAGTGGTTTGTTTTGTCAGTGGTGATAGAAAGAGGAGATACTACAGGTGCATTAAAACTAACTAACTAGATCACTTACAAAAACCAAAGGTTCATCACCAAATTAACCAAAGCCCTCCATTGGACCCTGTCCTGGGCCAACAAAATCAAGTCTCCTTCCACTCCTATCTCCCATAGATCCTTCCTGAGATTATCCTCCCATCTACGTCTAGGTCTCCCCAGCAGTCTCTTCCCTTCAGGCTTCCCGACCAGTACCCAGTGCAAATGGTGCCAGACCCTACCCCCCCCCAAAAAAACACCATCACCACTCCCATGAAAACCTCAAATTTTACAGTCATCTATGATTACCTTCAGAGGAAAGTCTTCACTTGGCTTGTCTTTGAAGGAGATTTTTTTTCTTAGTTGAAATAATATTAATAATATAATATATAACTGAAGGTTCAGAGTAATATAGTAACTACTACCAGGATGACAGTCCTTCTTCAGAAGTTAATATTAACACTCAACTAGTCAAATTCCATATTTTTCATGGAACCTGAAGATTTATTATTGTGATCCTACCAGGTTAACATTACAAATATTTAAATCCAGAGTTTGCAGTATAATGGTTTATTGCTGTCTTTTTGCTGCTTTATTTATTTGATTCTAACACAGAAAAAAAGAATATATATATATATATAATTTATAATAGTTTATCCTTTGTTACAATTGATGTTTCCTTTTCAGCTGTGACTCCACCAGCAGTAATAAACCCATGCCAACTATCTCCATGTGGACCCAACAGTAGATGTAGGTCTGTGAATGGTCAAGCTGTGTGTTCGTGTGAGGATAAGTACATTGGCTCACCACCAAACTGTCGACCTGAATGTGTAATCAATAATGACTGTCCTCAGAACCGTGCATGTAACAAGTTCAGATGTGCGGATCCATGTCCTGGAACATGTGGTGTTGGTGCTCGATGTGAAATTATAAACCATAATCCTATCTGCAGCTGTCCATCAGGCCTTACAGGAGATCCTTTCACTAGATGCTTCCAAGCTCCTCCACCACCTCCAGCACCCAAGCCTATTAACCCATGTGTACCTTCACCCTGTGGTCGCAATTCAGACTGCCATGCTGTAGGAGACCAGCCTGCTTGTTCATGTCTACAAAATTTCATTGGGTCTCCTCCGAATTGCCGCCCAGAGTGCATTGTCAATACTGACTGTGAGCCAACAAGGGCATGCATTACCAGCAAGTGTAGAGATCCATGCCCAGGATCTTGTGGAGTAAATGCTGAATGCCGTGTTCAGAATCACATTCCAATCTGTACCTGTTTGTCTGGATACACTGGAGACCCCTTCATTCAATGCTCTCTCATTAGAGGTAAATATATATAGTGTATTCTTTGTGATAAACAAAACATGTTGTATAATTTACATAATCAAACACTTGTGGTTTGTGTTCATGTGTTATGTAAGGAGATATATCCCCCCCCATCAAGGTTTGGTAAATGAATATAGGCTTTCGAATCTTATGTATTCATGTGGAACTCATCCAGGTGACATTGTAAGCAAATGGTACTAGATGTCATGATATACTTCATATTAACAGAAGACCATTCTCTGTTTTCACAATGGACAACAGTTATTGTATTGTCATCAGTTGTTTGTTATTTGGCATGGTCTGGCTTCTGGTGTGATTCTTTAGAGTTCAACTTAAGAAATTGTAAAATACAACAGTGAAATACGTTTAAACTAATCTCATTTTAACATTTTGTTTTGTAGTTGTGTAAGTGTTGAGATGGCCCTATAAATTCTACAAGATATCCCTGAGGGGGTACATATGTGATTCCACCAGGTATGGTTGGGTGGGTGAGAATATGTGGAATGTGGACTTATGAACCAACTGAGGGTTTTAAATAGTTAGATACCTGCCATCCAGTGTTTATATATGTGGGGGGAGGGGTGTTTGCACAGAAGCCTGGATATTTCAGCATCATCACTAGGCTGTGTATCTATTCCCTTGTCATGAGAACTAGAAGTTCCAATAATTTTATATATATATAAAAAGTTTAGTAAGGATGTGTGGACATTCAAATTTTCAAACTATTAACTTCACAACAAATGTAATTTCAAAATTTTACCTTTTTATTTACTTTGTCCACAAAAAGCACTAGCTGGCCTAGATCATACTGTTCTTAGTATGGAGATTTATGAATTGTTCCTCTTAGGACACTTTAGAATTTTACGGTAATTTTCTTAAAATGTGACTCTTTGTAACAAAAAATATGGAAAGATTACTTCAGTAAGTTACTAAACATTCACGTAGCTGATCAATTTAAAGATCCTGAAGTATGTACATACATACATATGTACATAGTGGTCATTGTGAGCACAAACAAAACACTACTTCCATTGTGGGTAACCCATGCATGGACACTTCATAACTATAAAAAATTGTCTAACCTCCTGAATATGGCAGAAATGTAGCTGAAACCTATAGGATGTTTGATCTGCAGCACCTATCGCAAGCCACTGTTAAACAGTTTAGTATAGAATAAGATAAGTGAAAATTTCCATTATCAGTAGTACATAGAATGTATGATTTTAAGTCAAAAATTCTTCCTCTGTTTTTATTATGTGTTTTCTTATATTACCCTCAGTTGAAGAACCAGTTGTGACTGATCCGTGCAGTCTATCACCATGTGGTCCTAATGCACAGTGTAGCAATGCTCAGTGTGTATGTCTGCCAAACTACTTTGGAGACCCTTACGCCAGCTGCCGTCCTGAATGTACCACAAATGCAGAATGTTCACGTAACAAAGCCTGCAGTAATCAGCGCTGTATAGATCCATGCCCTGGTACTTGTGGACAAGGTGCTCGCTGTGATGTAGTTAACCATATACCAACCTGCAGCTGCCCAGATGGCTCCACTGGTGATCCATTTATTTCATGCAGACCTATTGTACCACCTATTCGTGAGTAATATTTAACTTCTCTTTAGGTAATCATGATTAGAAAGAACAAGTATGGAAATGTCATTTACAGTTAAAGACAGTTTAGTGAAACCTCATTATTCTCAGCACTTTCAATATAAATAATGTACTACTTTTTAGTTATTGCTGACTACTTTCTAAGGGACAGTATTCAATTTGCAAACTACAAAATTAATGTAGAGAAATTTAATGCTTATTTTTCTTCATATACTTAAAATTTCAGTCTGTGTTTCCAGTTAAATTTTTTCAGTGTTGGTGTAAAAAAGTCAGTTGTGTGTTAGCCAGCCTTGCTGTCAGCATTTCAGTGTCCTTGCAGTATTTAATCTCTTTACGAGTAAATTATTTTTTTCCCCACACCACTTTCCAAATGTAGGCCTACATTGTGATGAATAATAGTTAATCTGTCGACACAATTGTTAGTAGGTTTTTAATTGAATGAATAAATACCATTACATATCAGCCTTAACATCAAGTGGTTACATAATACAGTGTGTCCGTAAAATAATGGTGGGGTAACAAACAGTCATAGTTTTGGAATGATATTACACTAGATGTACAGTGAAATATATGGAAAATTGGATCCAGATTTTACAGTTGTCGAGTATTCACATTCTAGTGTAGCAAAGAACATGTTACAGGCCCCCATCTTTGTCTGTGTCTGTCACATTTTTCCCAATGGGTAGGCAGTTTGTATGTATGGAACCATTGTGCAACAATTGAAACATGGTACTATTTTTGTTCAACAGTGGGAATGGAAATCACTGTTGCACCACATTGTGAAACAGTGAGCATGTACCATGTTAGTAAAATTATAAAAGAAGGGAATTGTTATGCAACAGTTAGGACCGAGGTCATTGTTGGAACAAACTGTTGCACAACATTGACCTCAGATCACAATACAACGATGACCTAAGGACATGTTGGAACACATTGTTGCCCAACACTGACCTTGGATGGCATCTGTGCATTAGTGTTGTATGTGATGTGGTATAAAGAATGCCTTTGAAATGTCAAAAGAGTATAATAACGCTTCAAGCTTGCTTAATTATAACATCAGTTTAATTAATTAAATTTGTTAGTTTAAAATCATGAATATTAGGGTTAAAAATACTTAAAACATTATATTTTATTTTGCTAGTATGTCTTCATATTACATATTTAATTGTGGTATTTCTTTGAAGTGCCACTCACACTGGCCGCACAATCTGGGGAATGATCCTTGGGCCCTTAATTTCTCGGACACTGGGACGATGGGTTTAAATCCCACTCAAGGCATGGAGGCATGGATGTTTGTCCATGTCTTTCTGTGTTATGCTGTCCTCTATAGGTAGAAGCCTTGTGTCAGGCTGATCACTCTCCAAGAAGTCCTACCAGATGTTTCAAATTATTAAGAAACCTTAAGTGTGTGAGGAGGCCAAGGTCCTTCAAGGACTGTAGAGCCAAAAAAGAAGGAGAAGAAGAAATAGATTGTGTATGTTTTATTATTAATTATGTAGGATGTTGCTATGTAAGATGTGACTTCTAAGAATTCATTTCTAACTTTATCAACTTCTTAGCTTTGGAATTTCACAAAACAAATACTGATATTATAATTTTCTCTTCACTTGCTAGAATTAGATATACATAATATGGTGGTGACTTCCATCCATAATAGTTTAAGGATTAAACTGAAGACATATTATACCTTTACACCCAAAACTTCCATCAAAATTAAAAATTTTCACCTTGGAAAGTTGGTAATGCAGTGTGAATCAGTGAGTGCTTCTTTCAGTCGTGTGGCTACTTAAATTTAATAAGCCAGTAAGTTCAACACAAGAACAACTGAGATTTATTATTATATTACTGTTAAGTGATTGTCTCCACATTTATTTGCTACATGACACAAGATAAACATCAAGACTCTTGGTAAATGAGTGTACAGTGCATAAATTTACAAATATTGTTGTGTGGAGGTGGTTACTTAATAATGATATAGTTATATCTACAACATGATGCTCCAATATGACCTAATGGGGTTTGACATGTTTTAATGCTATGAGAAGACCAGTGAAAATATAAGTAACAAAGTCTATATTGCTGGATCATCCTTGAACAGTATGTAGTTCTTCATTTGGAGAAAGTATATAATATCAGAAGTTAAATAATCATGCTATTATCTATGATGATAGGTGATATCACGGTAAACAAAATTAAGTAACTAATATGTTTGTACTCACAAATTATATTACTGCTATATTATATCATTTCTCTTTTTTGCAGATCCAACAAGACCTTGTGAACCGTCACCTTGTGGACCAAATAGTATATGCCGTGTTGTCAATGACCATGCTGTATGTTCATGCCAGCCTGGACTAGTTGGCATTCCACCATCTTGTAGACCAGAGTGTGTGGTTAGTGCAGAATGTCCACTGACACAGGCCTGTCTTTCCAGCAAGTGCCGTGATCCTTGTCCAGGCACATGTGGTCAGAATGCTCGTTGCCAAGTTGTCAATCACAATCCTATTTGTAGCTGTGCTACAGGCAATACTGGTGATCCATTTACAAGATGCTTTGCTGTCCCAGGTGTGTATCAATATTGTGTGTATGTTTTCTCATCTACTAGAGTCGCTTGTCCTGTGACAAATTCTTCAGCCTTCTCTCTTCCTCCAGAACATTCCTCTTGCATTTGTGTCCATTCTTTTTCTGCACTGTTTTCTGTGTCTTCACATACTTAGTCTCCTTACCCTGTTCTTTATTATTATAAAATATTTGTGAACTCTCAGATATAATTAAACTTCAATAAATATTCAAAAGGTCAATATACTTAATTGTGTTATAAGGCATGGGAGTTCTTTATATGTAATTACCATATTTGTAAATGTAATCTGAATTTGAGATAAGTTTTCTTCCTCTCCCCTGTATAACGATCCAAATTACTTCTTCTGCTGAGGTAATGTGATCATACTATTTAATTTCTTATTATTTTATTCATCTGAATTTGTTTTTAAGTTCATTTTCAAAATTTTAACTTTTTGTAACTTCAATATGTCAAAAGTCAGTTTGGGCTTTATGGTTCATTGTCTGTCAGCAGATGAATGTTACTGGGCAATGCATTGTATGGTGTGAGTGAGGAAATTTGAAAGAGCCAATTAGATGCAAGAGCTGTGTGCAAGTGACTATGTCACTGGGTTTGAATATTTTGAATCAGGGACAGGATGCTTACAGCAGCGCGTCTGTTTAGCACTCTACAACAAACTTTGAACACAGTCGCATGCAAATCCAATACAATTCTGAAATTGTCTTATTGTGGCTAGAGCCAAATATCACCTGTATTGTTCTTGACTAAATAAATAGTGTAAAAAAATTCAGCAATAGCTGCAGCCACTAATTGTCGGCAGTACATGCCATTAACACCCCTGAGAGATTCGAGTGTCTACCAAGGAGCTAAGCTCCTATCACTGAGCGGCTATGCCTCATACCCTATATTTCAACATTTGAAAAGTCATAGTTTATCTTAATATAACTCATATACCAATGTTTTAACTTTATTATTTGTACTATACAGTCAAAGGTTTGAAGTCAAATAGGGAAATATATTGTTGCTTTTTTTCCCCCAAGGTGTAATTTTTCTTTGAGTGGAAGAATTTTACCAGATGTTTTCTCTCCCACGTCATGTTCAGACTTTTCATTTTATATTCACGTTTTTCACTAAGCATTTTGTGTCTTCCTGTCTCAGGTATTAGTGTCTAAGATAAGTTTTTCTTATATTAATTTTTATGCTGTATAGGAGCACAAGTTCTGGTCTATAGATTTTACACTTAACTGGAAAATGTTTGTTCTTACACATTGAAATAAGAAATGAATCCAGTTCTTTATGACTAATGATTCTGTTTTGTCTTTTATTTTACAGTGATGCCGACTCCATTAGTGCCTCAGAATCCATGTCAGCCATCACTGTGTGGTCCAAATTCAGAGTGTCAGGTTCGAGGGGAAAGTCCCGCCTGTTCGTGTTTACAGAACTATATTGGTTTTCCACCGAACTGTCGACCTGAGTGTACTATAAATCCGGAATGTTCGAGTAGTTTGGCGTGTATAAATCAAAAGTGTAGTGATCCGTGTCCGGGATCGTGTGGTACAAACGCTCGTTGTAACGTTGTGAATCATACACCAGTGTGTAATTGCAATCCTGGCTTTACTGGAGATCCATTCACTGGCTGCATTATTGTACAAGGTAGGACAACTTTTGCCTTGTTTTCTTGCTTGCTGCATGTTTTATTAATGAGTTAAGAGAGTTTCCATGTCTCTGCAAAGATAAATAATTTGTTTAAAAGTTACATGATTCCATTTTGTTCTGCAAATCTAATTCATCATGTCAACAAAATCAGGAACCACAGACCCTTTAAATTCAAAAGGAGGATCACATATTTCAAAATATGTGAACTATGTAGAATAGAGGAGTTGCCCTTACTAAAGAAAAATTTTAAAAATACATTAAAGGAAGATAATATATGGTAGTTCATATAGTGTGAATGTTTTCAGTACAAATGTAATAAAATATATTCTAAGTTTTTTCATTACAACATTGATTTCATATTATGCACTTTTATGAATTATTTCTCAATCTCCTAATGCTTTAAAAGACCACTGAAGAGACAGCATCAGATTGTATAAGGTCATGTTGCCTAATACATAAGATTATGATAATGCTGATAAATGAAGAAAGAATATTAATACAAAAATTAGAAACTTAGTAAGATAGCTTACACTCTTAGGTATTAAATTAAATATATATACAGTTGAAGTAAGAAGTTTATAAACATGTATGTTTAGATCCAAAGAATGAATTGTATGTTAAATTTAGTAAGTTTGCAGCATTGGTGATATTCTTGCTATTTTATTACCCTTGATCTCAAAATATTACACTTATACTGCCTTATTTTCTTCTTTGCATTCCTTATTCCATACCTTTATTTCTGTATGTGAGTGTATTCCATGATGCTGTTTTTGAAAAAGTTGTTTACAGTCAGACCAGTAACTGGTTTTCAGTTGGTTAACACAGAGCATATATTTTGGTAGTACTATATGTTCATACCAATCACCTGAAAGAAGACTAGTATGAGAGATGTTAATAGGTTATTCAGGACTGTATAACATAAAAGAGTTGAAGGCATTTCAGCGTTCATTTTGTACAGTGATACTATTTAACTAATTTGGTTTTACATTTTTAAAATGGTAAGAGGATTTTCTTTAATTTCAGTGAGACTTTTATTCTGCACAAATTACAGCACATTGGTATGGAAATAATTGGAATGAATAACTTGGCATGATTTGGGCCTGTGCCAAATTTTTCTTTAAAATAATGAAGAATGACAGTAAATAATAATTGATCTTTGAGAATCTTCAAACATTGAATACAAAGTTCATAATATACGTAGTCTGTATTTGTAATAAGGATTGCTCTCTTTTTGATCTTTTAAAAATAAGATCAAATTAAACCTATTTTAAAATTAACTATTTCTGTGCATTATCCTTCCTTTTTGAGTTATTCATCGTTATATATAATATTGTGTATAGCACCTCCTGTTGTGTGTCTGTGGTATCTGATTTGTTGACATGTGAACCTAAATTATATTAATATGAGTAATGAGAAAATATATTGAAGTTCTTAATTAACATGCTCTACCATACTGGTAACACAGACTATGCATGAAGAAATTTAACTTGTGTACAGTTATAATTCATCAACAAATATAATTTCTAGTCCACTATCATACCCAAGCAATCTACTGTTCCAGCAGTTTTGTGGTGGGTTTGTCAGTGCATTATATTTTAACCATTTTCAAACATACGAGATGAGCATTTTAGGAAGTGTTCATTGATTTCATTGATTTGCAGTGATTTTTATTTCAAAACTAATAACATAATATTCTCCATAAAGTTGGCAATGGCTTATCAAAGTTATAAAAGTGCAATTTACAAAAATTTAGTTGTATGATAGTGTCAGATGTTCTCCTGAAGTAATTTGGAATTCTTCAGTTGCCTGTGAATGTATCTGAAGAGTACAGAACTATATGGTACATTTATTAGAATAGAACATGCTGATTTAATTTCAGCAATTGTTTATGTAGGACCTGTTGCTTCATTATTAAAAATTATTATTCACATCTGAATTAAACACAGTATCAGAAACAGATCAGTTTTGTTACTCCGTATTGAATGAAAGAGAAATAGATATGATTTGTAATAAAATAAGCTACTGTGTCAATATGCATTGCTTATTCTTGAATCAGGTTTCAGATTTCTTGAAAATAGTGAATCATTCAATCATATTAATAACTTGTTTGCAACATGAAAGGTATGTCTGTCATTTTTCTGTCTTAAGACTTTATTTATCATAATTATGTTTTGATTAAAAGAATTCAGGGCAATTTAGGAGTCAGTCAAACATCATGGGTAAATTAATCACATGACTGAGAAGAAAATATCTGTTAACATGGGTCAGACTTTTAAACATTAAGAAATTATGGTTGCTTGAAAGTAATGTATTGATGTTCCAGAAATATTGGGTTTTAATTTAATAAATTACAGTAACTTCACTGTGAAACTGAAATGAAGTGAAAAAATGTAAATTACTGTCCAAAGTGTCTACTGTAATTTCCAGTAGCATAACACATAGACATTCACTTTGTGTTTGGTTTATGTAATAGTAAGGCAAAAGCAGCCAATATGGAAAATCAGTTACAATTTCCACACCAGACTGTCACATGTCAAAAAGTGATGGTGATGTTCTTCTGGGGTGTGATACCATGTACGCTTGTAGGTTAGACAACAAAAAGTACCACTGTGAGAACCCCAAATCACACAAATTCAACAAGTGTTTGCTACCACAAAGTCGTCACTGGAAGACCGGAACATTCACTTCAACCTCAGGATGTCATATTCCTAGCTGGACTGAGATAGTGTGTTACAAACATTACAATGCAGGCCTTACATTTGTACTGACACACACACACACACACACACACACATTTATTTCCCTCAACAGCAACAGTCTGCAGAATGATACATAATGAGGATTTGTTTTATTACACTTTGCAAAAGGTTCAACATCTTGAAATGACAGATCATGCTTCATGGTTAAATTTTGTCATTGGCTTTATCGACATGCTTAGCTGTGCAGTTAACTGTTATCTACTGATGAAGCACATTTTACTTGTGATGGAATGAATAATACTCTGAACAACCATTTAAGGGCTGTGTAGTGTGGTATTATTGGAAACTGGTGTATTGGGTGGTGACCAGACAAAACCGTACACGACAAAACCGCACACGAAATTTGGGCACAGAAAGAAGCTCACTGTCATAAATGCTCACACGAAAATTACTCACACGGACAAATGCTCACACTGACAAATGCTCACACGTACGAATGCTCACATGGATGAATGCCCATATTCACAATACTATAAGTAATCGGAAGCGTTAACTGGTTACCGTAGTAAACCGACGTTTCGGAATCAAATTCAATAAAATATTCTCGGGCAATCAGCCGCGTTAATTTTTTACCGTAGTACACCGACGTTTCGGGAACAAATTCAATAAAATCTTCTCGGGCAATCAGCCGCGTTAACTTTTTACCGTAGTACACATTCCGTAGTAAACCGACGTTTCGGGAACAAATTCAATAAAA
The DNA here is from genome assembly GCF_000696155.1 of Zootermopsis nevadensis. The sequence continues at coordinate 1,212,400 of NW_019059680.1, forward strand.
TCTTCTCGGGCAATCAGCCGCGTTAATTTTTTACCGTAGTACACCGACGTTTCGGGAACAAATGCAATAAAATCTTCTTGGGCAATCAGCCTTGGGTCTTATGCCTTCAGTGGATGTTTCACAAGGAGTATCTGCCATCTCTTTTCATAAAATAAGTTGTCACTCCTTTTACATGGTGTTTCCTTATTAACAGGAGGAGTCCCTTTTATTTTTAGTGACAGGTATTAGATTATCATAATAGAAATTATCGAAATTGTTGAGTTGGCCAAGGAGGACCACATGTCTGACCATCAATATCCTATAGTCTGAGCCTCCTAGATAGGAGAAGGCATCCAGATATGGATGGTAGCTGCGAATTTGTTGAATAAGCAGTCGTGGACAGCCTACAAGGGGTGGTCCTCCAGCTTGGGGATGGGCGTGAGGCTAACAGTCCCTCAATGTGAAAACTGATTTTGTTACAAAATGTCTGAAATCTCCTCGGACCTGGGCTGATTCTTTGGGACAACCTAAGCAATGTAAAAAGGACATGAGATTGGGCATGTAGAATATTAGGAAAGTGAACAGGGTAGGTTCAATAATGTCAGTAGGGGGGGAGTTAGAGAAGAAGTACAAGCTAGATTTAGTGGGAGTGCAAGAGGTTAGGTGGGAAGGGGAGGGATATCAAACATCGGAAATTTATCAATTTTTCTTTGGGAAAGGGAACATTAATCTCCACTTAGGGACAGAACATAGTAAGATTATTTCAGCAGTTAAAAGCATAGAGTTTGTTAGTGACAGGATATCATATGTAACTGTAAAGAGTTGGTGTGATATCACTGTATTGAATGTGCATGCTCCAACTGAGGATAAATATGATGATACAAAAGATAGCTTTTATGAAGAATGAGAACAGGTATTTGACCAGTTCCCTAGGTACCAAAATGAAAATTTTGCAAGGCAATTTCAGTGCGAAGGTAGGAAGGGAGGACATTTTAAACCGATTGTTGTTAAAGAAAGTCTACATGAAGTTAGTAATGATAATGGGGTCAGAGTAGTAAATCCTGCAACTTCATAACTATAATTGTAAAAAGCACAATATTCCCTCACAGTGGCATTCATAAACATACTTCATATAGATCATATTTTAATTGACAAGAGATGACACTCCAGTGTGTTAGATGTCAGATCTTTTAAAGGAGCTGACTATGATATTGACCATTACCTGATAGTGGTGAAATTAAGGGAGGGACTTTCAGTAAGCAAACAAGTAAGGCAAAAGCTTGATTTACAAAGATTTTATTTGAATAAACTCAATGATGTAGAAGTTTTGGGAAAGTGCCAGATAGAAATCTCCAATAGATTTGTGACTTTAGAGTAGTTGGATTACAGTTTGAAAAGTATTAGGGACAATATCAAGATCTTAGCCAAGGAAAATATAGAATATCACAAACTAAAGCATAAACCATGGTGTGATGATTAGTGCTCAAAATTAATAGACAAACATAAGCAGGGTAAATTACAATGATTGCAAAACCCAAGCCAAATCAGTGGAGATTATCTGCAAGATGTAAGATGTGAAATCAGTAGAATATTTAGGAAGAAGAAGCAGGAATACCTGAAAAACAAAATTAATGAACTTGAAAATAATTATAGAAACAAAAATATGAGAGATTTATACAAAGGCATAAATGAATTTAAGAAAGGTTATCAACCTAGAGTTAATATTATCAAAGATGAGAATGGTTATCTGCTTGCAGATCCCCACAGGATTTTGATTAGGTGGAAAAATATCATCAGTCAGGTGTTAAATGTTCACGGGGTTCATGACATTACATATGGATGAACCATTAGTGCCAGAACCTAGCTTTATTGAAGTGAAGACTGCTATTGAGAAGCTGAAATAGTATGAAGAGATTCCGGCCGAAATGATTGAAGCAGGAGGCGAAACGTTGCATTTCGAGATACACAAAATTATTTGCCCTAAATGGAATAAGGAGGAAATGCCACAGCAGTGGCAGGAATCCATTATTGTACCAGTTCATGAGAAGGGTGATAATATTAAATTCAATTCATCTATTAGTGTGCATGACAACAGCCAAACAAGGCCAATTACAGCCAGGCACAAAAACAGCAGTATGGTACAATACATAGATGACATATAAGATAAAATATTAATGCTAAATGAAAACAAATAAACAATAATAAACCAAAAAAAACTTACAAAATGAAATACCACAAAATATGAACAAAAAAGAAATACAGGTAGCCCCCAATTAACCCCGGGGATGCATTCCTGGACGAACCGACGTAAACGTAATCGGCGTAAATTGAAACTCTTTTATAATGTAAATCGATAGCAAGTCAATGACATGCGTTCCCAGCTTCAAGGAATTTTAGACATTGCAGTTGAAATTGTAAACAATCCCAGCATTCATATGGGATGTAACCACTTCAGTGATATGCATTGTGCATTCAAGTCACAGCTGAGCACTTTGAAAAGTTTCTTATCATGTTTTATTTGTAAAGAACACTTTGTTTCAATTTCACATTGAAGTTGGTGTATAATTCATGACATGTTGCATCAGTATATTACACTTTATTTTATTTTCATATTGAAGTTATTGTAGTATTTGTAACATGTTTCATTATTAATGAATACTTATTTTGGTTTCACATTGAAATTTATTGAAATTAAAGACATGTTAATAAGACTTTTTCTTCTAAAATCCCAGAGTTAATGTATCCGCAACATATAGCAGATTGCTCCTGAGTGCAATAAAAGCCAGTTTTTAAATATATGATACTCTTATGTTAATAGTTAACTAATAATCTGTCCCTGCATGCAAACATTCAAAGAATATTAAATCTTTGCAGAGTATTGAAACTGTCTTTCTGATCATGCATTATATTCCATAGCATGTTGCACGCTGCATCCCTCTGTCCCCATTCTTTATGTTATGTCTGTGTTTATTGTTATGTGTCTGTTTTCTGTGGCATGTTGCTACAAAGCATGATGCATCATGCATATGAATCTCTCCACAGTCAAGATGCATGTATGGGGTCTCATCAGCAAGGTAGGTGAACGAGTCCCCCAACGCCATCACTTCAGTGAACATCTCCTCCTGATCATGTTTCATGCAATAAATAGAAGTTTGTGTTTCTCCTAAAATATAGAAATTGTGCTTTTTAAAATGGTTTTAGTGCCTCTACTTAAATTAATAAAAAGAACTGGTGATATTATTGAGGCTTAATTCCATCCCTGTGGAAGGGTGAATTGATGTTTCTGTGTGATAATCTTACATCATGAACTATTACTTCATATTCAGGCTTTCTTCTCTGGCAGTACAGAATTGTGCAGCTTACTGGCACTTTTCTTATTTCAAGTGAAGCTGTAAGGTGTTAGTTAAAATGAAGGATTAATGGAAATTCAAATAAGAATAAAGTTTTAAATTTAGCACAAGATTTTTTGTGAAGAAAAGGACAAAATTGTGCCATGCCTTCTTGTTATATTTGAGAAAAACACCTTTATTTCTGAAAAGAGAAAGGCAAAATCATCCATATCATATGTTCTTCATTAACGTCACAGCTTAAAACTGAAAAACACATTATAATCCTATGTATACGTATACTGAAGCAGCACATCGTTTTATATTATCTTATCACCATTGTGATTTTCTGTGTATGGATATGCAGTACAAAGAGTTCAGGTAAAAATCTAAGAAAAGAAAAGTAGGATAGCAATCAGCAGAACATTTTTCTTTATTATTCTGTCTGTATCACAGTCCACTGTTATTATTATTTCTGTACTTACAGAGTTGGAGAAATATTGACAGATGATAGTGTTCAATGCATGTACAACAATTTTAATATAAGTTCCTTTTGTAGTACTTATAGTGTTAGGATGTGAGATAATAATTTCTGATTCTGGTTATGCATAAAAAAGTGTATAACATGTTTTGGTTACATAATATAGAAACGCAAATGGGTATTTGTGTGGAACATGATCAGAGGGAGAAAGAAGATATTCATCACATCGGCAAGATTGATCTCATGTTGGTTATATTTTCGATTGTGTTGTTGAATAGGACTTTGAACTTAGAGAAAATATGTGTAAGGATAATGATGAACTTTAGAGTATATTTCTGGATATTGTGTGCAAAACTTTCCGTATATAGACTAGCAATCATATGACTTACAGATAAAAGAGTAAGTAAACATCACATATTAAATAAAATGAGTTTGTTTCTCATAAGAATAGTGATAATAACAGACTACACAGATTTTGACTGACAGAGAAAACTGTAATGGCTAATCTACAGTTATATGATTGCCACTCTATGTATACTATTAGAGAATTGAAGCTGAACTGAAGAATATAATAGGAAGTCTACCATATAAGAGCCTATCTAATTTTGAATAATGAGCTGTTATATTGGATTCATTCATTCATTCATTCATGTAGTTACATTAGGATTCTGATGGCCAGATCTTCCTACTTTATTTTTAGTCCAAAGCTTCCAACAAAATGTGTTAAACTCATCACTTAATATCTTCAGTGACAATTTTATGAGAAAGGAGTATGTCCATTTGGATGTTTCTCCTTCATTAATATTTGTGGGTTTAGATAAGATGCAGTGCTTTCAATATATGCTGTAGGTATCGCAAAATAAAAACATGGAAATATGTCTTTGTCAGATGTACAAAAATATGAAGACTCCCAATTAGCTTCTAACTACTAATGCTTTCCTATGTGCTTCTGTAGCTAACACTTTGAAAAACTTACTTAGTTTTATGTATTCTTCTAGTTTTCTCTTCTTCACTTACTATAAACTGCTCCCTTTCAGCGGAGCTGATTCCCAAGGAAAGACCAACCCCATGCATGCCATCTCCCTGTGGATCAAATGCTGTCTGTAGAGAACAGAATGGAGCAGGCTCTTGTACCTGCCTTCCTGACTATGTGGGAAACCCATATGAAGGTTGTCGTCCAGAATGTGTCTTGAACTCTGAGTGCCCTTCTAACCGTGCCTGTATTCGCAACAAGTGTCAGGATCCTTGTCCAGGCACTTGTGGTACAAACGCAGACTGCCAGGTGGTGAACCACTTACCATCTTGCTCTTGTCATCCTGGATACATTGGAGATCCATTTAGGTCATGTAGACCACAGCCTGTACAATGTAAGAAATATGAGAGCACTCCAGTGCTTTGACATTTTTCTCTGTGCTTCTCTTTCAAATAAGTTACCTTTTTTCACAGTTAATACTATATATTTCTTGATTTTCTGACCCTCATTAAGTTTTAACTTTCATATCTTTTTCATGTGTTAATATTCATTTTATTTTCATTCTTATTTCAGACATAAATTATAATTTACTTGTATAGACTGTAAAATAAGCATGATTACTTCCTTGAATGTATGAGTAAAATAGTCCAACAGAATTTGCATGAGAGGCCATAATGAATGTAAAGAAGTGTGTCTTTCCTTAATGAAAAATAATGCATGTGCTATTGCACATTCACAATGAGACTTCTCCTTTTTAACTCTTCTCATGCAACTTCCAGGTTACTTTACTGTTTATCTTCCACACTCAGGTTTCTTCTCAAAGTTCTTATAGACATACCATTCTATATTGTATACATTATGAATTAATGAATGCATTTTTATCATAATACAGTATGTCTTAAAATATGTATCTGTATATAATTTACAGCAAAATTTTCACCTATACAGGAAATTACACTCAAATCCTGTGATGCATTAGTTCAATGCAGTACCATTTTAACCATTTATGATTTTATTTTGATTGCAATTTGCCATTTAACCCTTATTTATGACAAAGTGTTTACTTTTCATATACCATTCAGACTTAGATTTAGTGTTTCTCCAACTAAAATCATTTTTACATTTCTATAATTGATTAAACTCAATGACTGACTTAACATATATGCCACGCCAAACATATATTTGTCACTTTTTAAGTTTTGGATTAACTTTATTCATTTGTCAACATGTGTTAGTGACATCTGCATTCAGAATGTGTTTGTATGCCATACTATAAATGCAACTTCTGTATTCCATGAAAGAATATCATTGAAGAGTGTAAACATTGGCTGATAAAATGGTAGTGTATTGGTTTAGTAAGCCAAAGGATATGAGTTTTATTCTGAGAGTGTGTAAAATTTTATTAATTATGAATAATAGGTGATTGTGTGTTCTTGGCGATTTACATATTACTTTAACGTTGTAATTATTCATGTGAATTAATACTTTTGCATGTAGAGTGAAGGCCCAGCAGTGATCATTAATAAGCTGTACTATCTTATACATTGAATTCAAATTGTGTGCCACCCAACTGACTGTAGTGCTGCCTCTTTCTGCAACTTGTAGCACATATTTAAGATAAGCTCAAAGTTACAACTGTGATTCCTAGCATGGATCACAAGCAAGCATATACCACAGGGTAATGTGTTAGTTATTTAATGGATTTGAAATTTGCATTTTTGTACATGATATAATCTCCAGACTTAAAAATTGAGGGACTCTACTCTATAGTAACAAGAGGTATATTGTTTAATTCAGTAGCATATGATATTTGTGCCTGTTGAAAAAATATTTGATTCAAAATAATATAAATTTGAAGCTGCTTTTTTTCCCTCTCTCTCCACATAATGCAAGCATCACTACAAATAACAATTGGCAGGGCTCAGCAAATCTTGTTCCAAGGACACATAAAAAATTTTATTGTGACATTTAAGAATACTGTGCTATGGACTGGGCGACCGGGGTTCGATCCCCTATGGGGACAGAGGATTTCCCCTCTAGCCTCTGCGTCCAGACCGGCTCTGGGGCCCACCCAGCCTCTTATCCAATGGGTACCGGGGTCCTTTCCCAAGGGTAAAGCATGGCCAGGGCGTGATGCTGACCACTCACCCCCATCTAGTGCCGAGGTCAAGAATGAGTAGGAGCTATACCTCCACTCCCCCCCAAGTGCCTACATGGCATATAGTGGGACAGCTTTACTTTTACTTTACTTTTAAGAATACTGTTGTAACATTTTCATTGCTTACAAAAAAAAATTAAATTCATGGCTTGTTTCTTAAGTTCGTTTTGCAAAAAGTATAGCCAGTGATGAAACTGGAAGCCTTCCTGTTAAAAATATAATACATTATGGAACATTGCGATTTGCAAATCTAGTTATTTTAAACTGATCACACCCAATCCACACATGTATTATAGAGGCTCCCTTTGTGATGGCATATGTAAATGGAAGAACACATTAATTTTAATTATAAAAATATCATTCTTTGTAGTAGCACACATTTTATTAAGTCATGTAAATATGTTTGTGAATCAAAATCTCCATCACTCCTGAACCTCGGAGTTCATGAAATTATTGAGAAGTAACTCCATGTGGCCATAATAGTTGTTTGTGTATATTCTTGCATGATTATGTTAATTTCTCTCTTTGTTTCTATCATGTATGTTGCATGTGCACCTGACTTTTACGTCTGTCTGTGTGTATAGCTCCAGTTATTGAAGAAATGGATCCTTGTAATCCATCACGTTGTGGGCCATACAGCCAATGTCGGAAAGTGAGTGGGCATGGAGTATGTTCATGCCTGCCAACTTACATTGGCAGTCCAACAAGTTGTCGACCTGAATGTGTTGCAAGTTCGGAATGTTCCCAGAACAGAGCGTGTGTTAATCAGAAATGTGTTGACCCTTGCCCTGGACCATGCGGTCTCAATACTAGATGTGAAGTTATAAACCATAGTCCAGTATGTAGCTGTCATCATGGTTTCACTGGCGATTCCTTCACCCAATGCTATGCCATCCCACGTAAGCATTATCTTAATCATCTTATTTCTGTACAATATCAGGCAGTGTCTTATCACACCTACTCAACAGATCTTATTATATTATTTAGAATGTGTTCTGAAATATATAGTTATCAGTTTTTTATAAGAGAGTATTTTCATTATTCTTGTTTGTCACTTCTAAGACAGAGATTGTGTAATATGTTGATAAATGTATTCTATGTTGTTTCCAATGTCTTTTTTGTAATCTCTGATTTTCATTTTATATGGGTTTTATTCCCTTTGAATAGCAAATATATCCAGTATATTCACTAATTAAAACCACTAATTGGAATTACATGAAGACAGTTAAACTGGATCTCATCTTTTAGCTTTCAATACAATATCACTTTTGCTCAACAGATTAGATTGTTTTGAGGACAGAGCCATCATATTTTCATGAGATAAACTTTTTACAATCCTTATTCACAATTTTCAATTTATAATTTCCATTTCATACTTGCCTTTTCAGTCTTTGTTATTATTCTTGTGAGTAAGAATTTAGATTCTTTAAGAATTTTGTTACTTTACGTAGCACTTGCATTAAATGAATTCAAGCCAAGGTAACCCAAATAGGGTCTAAACTGGTATAGACTGGGTTACAGGTAGGATTTGAGGTTTTTATGGCAGTGAGTTTGAAGAGGGCTGTCTTCTGGGTTGTTGCACCATGTAATCTTGTAGAAGTTTAGTGACGTTTCAGAGGTCCTTGCTGTCTCCATCATCAGGGCCAGAAGATAGCCGTCGTCTGGGTTATAGGTATTTATTCATGCTCTAACATGATTAAAGAACGCCGTATGGACCTCTCTGTGTCTGTCTGTCTTTCAAATTTGTCCTTGCAAAACAGTGGCCTGGGATCACACCCGTGCAAAAATGACACAGTATGCAGCAATGAGCTAGGTTCATATTAGTGCAAGAATGACCTAAGATGTAACAGTGACTTCAGTAAACATTAATGCTACAGCAACCTCAAGTAACATTAGTGAACCAAAAGCCTGTGATGTAGCATGAATGACACCTTTGTAATGTCGAATGTACTTTAAAATCGACATCTTTCATTATTGTTAATACTGCTGTTTTTGCCTTGATTTGTCCAACAACAATTCTGTGTTATAGAGACAGAAAATGCTTTTTTCTTAATGACAGCTATTATTCTTAAACAATATATTTCATTCTCTGCATAGGAGAATGTTAAGTTTATCTGTACCTATGTGAAAAGGGCATCAGTTGTGTTATTATAGCATCGTATGCAATCAAAATTCCTTATTGCTTACTACTGCTGGTTTTATTCAGATGTGGTGGATTGAGGCATAATTACTGTGTATAAAGATATTTTTCAGTTAAAAATGAATGTAAGCAAATACATCAGTAGCAGTTGTACTTTGTATGTGCTTGTGCACACATACACCCATGCACACAAATGGTGAGATATTATCTTAAAGTTTGAAAAAAGAAAAAGTTCTCTTAGCTCATTTCATATTACATGACTTCTAAAGTGTTTAGTATGGGAGCATGAAAATTGTTCTCACACATTAATAGAACAGGTTGAGAGTGAGAAGATGGCTGTCTTCTGTGCTGTTGCACTAGGTAGTCTGGTAGAAATTTACTGACACTTCAGAGGTACTTGCTGCCTCCATCATCAGGGCAGTGATGGAGTCAGCAAGCACCTCTGAAACATCTGTAATCTTCCACCAGACTACAAGGCACAACAACCCAGAAGACAACAATCTTCACACTCACTATTGTAAGAACCTTACATCTCACTCTAGATTGATGGTGTTTGAGAACAGAGTGCTGAGGTTAGTTCTCGGACGTAAGAGGTAGGAAGATACAGAAGGCTGGAGAAAACAGCATTGTAAGAAGCTTCTTAATTGTGCTCTTCAAGTATATTTGGATTAGATGGTTGGAGCATGTAGCCTGATGGGACAGATGACATATGTACAGAATTTTGGTATCAAAACCTGAAGGGCCAAGACAGTCATGAATAGGAGAATAATATTGAAATGGATCTGAAAGAAATGGGATATGAGGGTGTTGACTTGAGTCACCTGGATCACGGTAGGAGCAATAGCAGGTCATTGTGAACCTGGTAATGAACCTTTGAATTCTATTAAAGGCAAATTTTTTTGTGAAATTGGCCGTTTTGAATCACAAAAATAGCGTGAGTAATTAGAAATGCAATTTAGAGTGTACTCTAAACTTACTAATAAGAACAACAGCAACAACAATAATGTAATCTAAAATTAAATGGAAATGACATGAAAGTTACAAATGCAGTGAAATGCTCATTGTCATTTTCTTGACAAACTGTTGCAAATCAGACCTATGTTTATTTTAACTTTTCCACTCAAAATGATCCGAAGAGCACGTAGTTAAGCTATGGGAATCCTGTGGCAAAACATAATTATAAGTAATACGAGGTGCGATCAGAAAGTTTCAAGACTGCGCCTATAAAAACCCGTACACTTATCTCAGGTATTAAATTCATCCATCACCCTCGAAGTAGTTCCCCTGGGAGTGAACACAACGATCCCAGCGCCGCTGCCAGGCCTGGAAGCTGGAAATCATTCTTTGTCAGCTTGTCAAGCACCATCTGCGATTCTGCCTGAATCTCTTCTATCGTCTCAAATCTCCTTCCCTTTAGCTGAATTTTTATCTTTGGGAAGAGGAAACCTTAGAAAGGAAGTTGGGGTCGGTTCTTGCAAGATCTTTGAGCTCCTGACAAACGAGAAGTCGATTCTGCTTCTGGTCCTCAGACAGGATGCGTCGCATGTGGAGTTCTGCCTTTAGAATCAGCTGACAGGTCCCATAACCTATCCCAACAATGTCGCACAAGTCGTTGATGGTACGACGTCGATCTTCGTAACATTTTCGGGCGTTGTGCTCGAAGATGATCGTCCAGAACGCTCGTCATCATCGACAGAGGTTCGGCCATTTTTAAAACGTGAATGCCACACAAAAGTTGGTGCACGACCCATTGCGGACTCCCCAAATGCTCGCTTTAGCATTTCATAGGTTATTCACTATGAATGTAGGCCCAACCCCTTAGCGGCAGAAGCTCTACTACATCCGGTTCGCCCTCTATTGACACAGTCTAGAAACTTTCTGATCGCACCTCGTATATCATTTGAAAATGTTTCAAAATTTAAGTATCAACAAACAACAATAACAAATAGAAATTAAGTCCATGATGAAATTAAGAGTAGAAAACATTCGGGGAACACTTGTTTTTATTCAGTTCAAAAACTGTTATCATCTTGTTTACTATCCAAAACACTTAAGATCCTATTGTCTTGTATGGTTGGGAAACATGGTCTCTTACCTTGAGGGAAGAACGTAGATTACAAGTGATTGATACAGAGTGCTCAGGAGGATATTTGGACCTAGGAGAGATGAAATAAATGGGAAATATAGAATATTGCATAACGAGGAACTGCGTGAATTATACGGGTCACCTAGCATAGTGAGGATAGTGAAATCTAGGAGGCCCCGATGGGCTGGATATGTTGCACGCATGGGGAGGCACCGGGTGCATACAGGATTTCGGTAGGGAATAGTCTATCATGAACAAATTCTACTTTTTTAACTGCCCACTGAAGATCTCTTTTCACCGAAAAACCCGTTCCGAGGCAGTGATTCTAATTCCCTTTTCGATGGTGTAATATGTAGTTTTCCTTTGTTGGTCTTCCATCATCAGGCCATTTAACCTCCTGTATTGCAACACTATCCAAGACAATAATTCCCTACCTCCATAGCTAATGCATTAGACGTTTGGTGGGACATGATCTGTGGTCTTGAGATGTGCAGTGTATTTGCAGCTCGAACAGTGGGTGGGGTGTAAGCGGAGCTCAGTTACGAGCGAGCTGTGGCCAAGTTCGCTTCGTAGGTTGAATTCCATTCCAATAACATTGACCCATTTATAATTAGGCCTGCCTTTTTCACAATTTTGATAACTATGAAAGATGGCCCAAAACGAAGTTAATTCCAAACCTTCCACCAAATTCGGTATTAATAGTGGACAATGCAGCTTACCATAATGTACAACTCAATCCGACTCCAACTTCTTAATCTCGAGAAAGTGCTATGATCGACTGACTTTCAGAGCGTGGCATTCCTTTCAGTGACCGAATGTCTAAGCCCGAATTGTATTCTCTAATTAAATCGCGTAAACCAGGATTCTAAACATTCAAAACTGATGCTCTGCTGGCTGAACATGGCCACTCTGTCCTTCGCTTGCCGCCATATCACTCAGATCTTAATCCTATTGAACTGATATGGGGATCGGTTAAAGAACATGTCGCCGGCCAGTTTTCGTCTAGATGATGCTATGAAACTGGCTGAGGAAATGTTTAGTGTCATCACAAAGGAATAATGGAGCTCTAGGCGCAACAATTCCCGTCAGTGCGAACAGAATTACTTGCGGTTGGAACCTATTATAATATTGACGTCATTTCGGAACAAATTATAGTTAACTTACAAAACGACAGTGATACCGATAGTTGTAGTAGTAGTGAGGAAGAGGAGGGGAGGAAGAAGTTTTAGAAGAAAATGTTGAGTAATTAAGTGGAATAGAAGCTTTATAAACGGTTCATCAGCCACTGGAAGTAATTAAATCTGCACTCATGGTTTTGTGTGTAGTATTACGGAGAGAGCTGTTCCCCGACGCGCCTCACTACCGCTAGCAGACAGCGTCCTTACCACCCTCACGCGCATCTCACAGCTCACGCCCCTGTTTTATATATGCTCGTCACATTCCACGTTCAGTCCGAACTCTCACTGCTGTAAAAAAATCTCAATTGTCATAGCATAGCACAACATTATGGAATGAAATGAAATTACTGACTCCATATCCACTAAAATGAAGTTGAGCAGATGTGATAAAGAATATACTTATCGAAAAATATATCGTATTGTAATTAATCTTCATACATGTTTTTCTCTTAGATATTACATCTTGCACTTTATAACCTTTACAGCTGTCTTACCGAATCTATTCCAACAAGTACCAATAGACCCTTGTGCGTCATCTCCATGCGGTTTTAATTCTCTGTGTCAAAATAATGGAGGATCTGCAGCGTGTTCATGTCTACCATCATTCATTGGAATGCCACCTAACTGCAGACCTGAGTGTGTAATTAATTCAGAATGCCCCAGCAGTGAAGCATGCATAAGGCAAAGCTGTCGTAATCCATGTCTTGGATCGTGTGGTACAGGAGCACAATGCCACGTACTGAATCATATCCCAGTGTGTACATGTCAAGAAGGATATACTGGAGATCCCTTTACTAGCTGCTTACCACAGCCACGTAAGAAAACATTACTCAGTTGATACTCATTATAACCTAATACATATAAATATATATATATATATATATATATATATAGATCTCATGTCACATATTGTCTAATATTTCTTCCTTACAGCTAGAGAACCAGCGCTAAATGATCCATGTGATCCAACCCCCTGTGGTCCAAACGCACGGTGCCTAAATGGCATATGTACTTGCCAACCTGAATTTCAAGGAGATCCATACACTGCTTGCAGACCAGAATGTGTCCTTAATGCAGAGTGTCCTAAAAACCAGGCATGCGTTAGAAATAAATGCGCAAACCCTTGCTCAGGAACCTGTGGACAGAATGCGGAATGCAGTGTTCTAAATCACATACCAATTTGCAGTTGTCCCCATGGTTACACAGGCAATTCCTTTGTCAACTGCAGATTATTACCACGTAAGAATTCTGAACTATATACACACACAAAAGCAAATTTAAACATTAAACATACTTTTATAAAATTCACTTGCTTCATAACCGATATGCTTGTATACATGTTTTACATACGTTACGTAAACTTCGCAGCAGCAACACCGAGAAACCCATGCAGCCCGACGCCATGCGGACCCAACAGTCAGTGCCGCGAGGTTAACGATGTGGCCGCGTGCTCATGCGTGCCCGGCTTCATAGGCAGTCCTCCGGCATGTAGGCCGGAGTGTGTTGTGAGCTCTGAGTGTGGCCAGAACGAGGCGTGCAGCAACCAGAAGTGTAGAAACCCTTGTCCTGGAACCTGTGGTGTGGGAGCTCGCTGCGAAGTTGTGAACCACAACCCGATCTGTAGCTGCCCGCCTCGTTACACTGGAGACGCGTTCGTCAGATGCCAGCCCATGCGTAAGACACGTTCCTTGGATAGTGCCATGTTCTTGTGAGACTCTGACTGTGCGTTCCTGAATTGTCCGTATGTTCCTGTAAATGACGGCGAGATTCTTGTTCCCTCCAGCCGAAACTCCTGTGCAGGGTGCCCCGCAGAACCCGTGCCAGCCTTCTCCGTGTGGGCCCAACGCTGTTTGCCAGGTGTCGGGAGACGGTCCCTCATGCTCATGCCTGCCCGATTTCACGGGCTCTCCGCCCGTCTGTCGCCCGGAATGCGTGAGCAATAGCGAGTGCGCGAGTCACCTGGCGTGCATGAACCTCAAATGCCGAGACCCATGTCCCGGATCGTGCGGAGCCAATGCAGAATGCCGA
>NW_019059680.1:1260663-1298566 GCF_000696155.1 Zootermopsis nevadensis
TGATGGGACAAGAGGTATGTACCGGGTACTGGTTGGGAAATCTGAAGGGAAGAGACCGCTGGGGAGACCTAGACGTAGGTGGGAGGATAATCTCAGGCGGGATCTATGGGAGATAGGAGTTGAAGGAAACTGGATTTTGTTGGCCCAGGACAGAGTCCGGTGGAGGGCTTTGGTTAATTCGGTGATGAACCTTCGGGTTCGGTAAGCCATCAAGTTAGTTAGTTAGTTAAGATTTTAGAAATGGTGTTGAGTAATTAGTGAATTCTTACATGGAGCAGAATCTTGAGGAGCTAATAGCATTCTCACCTACTCAAAAACTCTCCACTTTTTATGGAACCCGAACGTTCATTACAGTGTTTACAAGAGCCTGCTACTGGTCCCTATCCTGAGCCAGATGAATCCATTCCATGCTCTTCACTCCTGTTTTCCTAAGGTTTATCTTAATATTATCCTCTAATCTCTGCCTAGGTATTCCAAGTGGTTGCATTTCTCCAGGCATTCTAACCAGAATTTTGCATCCATTTTTCCTCTCCCCTATGCAGGCTGCTTGCCCCACCCATCTTATCCTCCTTGATCTAATAATCTGTTAATATTTGATGAAGAACACAAATTGTGGATCTCCTCATTATATAGTTTTCTCCAGCCTCCTATCACTTTGCATCTCTTAGGTCCAGATAGTCTTCTAAGAACATTGTTTTAAAACACCCTCTCAATCTGTGTTCAAATACTATGTGTCCTGTTGGAGTTTTCATGATACTCAGATTTTATGCATCACAAAAATCAGTTATATAACATTCAGTCAACATTACTTTTAATAAAGATTTGTTTTAATATGCTGCAGTAAATAAGAATTGTTACTGAATCTTTCATACTAATCTAACAGATTCTGGACAAGGCATTAATGCTCTAACAGAATGAGTACTACATTGTAATTTCACTTTTTATAGTATCCTATAGTAAGTGAAGTCCAGTTGAAAGCATTCTCATTAGGAATTTAATGTATTACCTGTGAACCTTATACTTCCATCTAAGTGTGTTCCTATTCTCATCTGTAGAGTATATACATACATAATATTATTATTGCATATATGATGGCTACTATACTTTTTATGATAAGTTCTATGGAACATATTAATTATGAAGCAATAAATATTCAAAGTAAAAGAAACTATTGCACACAATATTGCATTATTCATAGCTGACAGTACATATCATGTTAAACAGACAGGTAATCAAACTGCAGTTGCTTTATTTGTCACCCAAGTAACATGATTGATAATAATAAGTATACTGATATATTTTTACAGTACAGCACATAACCATTAGATGTATGTACTCAGCTTATATATTTGTTTACATATTTATATATTTATTTATTTCCTATTTGGCTGGCTGACTGACTGGCTGAATGACTTTGTTCTGATTTGTGTCAGCTCTGAAGTACTCAGAATTGAGATCACAAGGTATTTCAAATTATTGTAATCTACATGAATATCTACTTGATTAAGAAGACAACGTACATATTGCAAAAAGTGAAATATATAACTTTGACATGATTAATAGTGAATTTGGAACTAATATTTACAATGTGATATGTGGTACATAATTTAAATTCTGTTTACAATATATATAATTATAAATCTAATAATTTATGTTACTGCTTGACAAATATGATCAATGTTTTGGACTTAGAATTAATTGTATCCTTTCAGTGCTACCATTACCTCATGAGAGACCAACTCCTTGTGTACCATCACCATGTGGATCAAATGCAATCTGCAAAGAACGGAATGGAGCAGGCTCTTGTATTTGTCTTCCTGAATATGTGGGAAATCCATATGAGGGTTGTCGTCCAGAATGTGTACTCAACACAGACTGTGCACCTAATCGTGCCTGTATACACAACAAGTGTCAGGATCCTTGTCCAGGAACCTGTGGTCAGAACGCAGACTGCCAAGTAGTAAATCACTTACCATCTTGCACTTGTCGCCCAAGCTATACTGGAGATCCATTCAGATTCTGCAACATCTTACCAGCTGAACGTAAGAAAGTTGTACATTTCTAAGTAATGTTACTTACCTTTCAATATTTATCTCTCTAAAGTGAATTCTCTTTCTCTGGAGTATTTATGCATCTTCACTGAATTAAAATCCACATATGTATGAAAGGTATTAGTCTATCACACATGCCATACTTTTAAAATTTTATGTGATTGTACACACTTCATTTGTTTTCTTTTGTCTTTAAATTTTCACAGCTGTGCAAGCAGAGCCTGGTGATCCTTGCAGTCTCTTCCCATGTGGGCCAAACAGTCAGTGTAAATCAGTAAATGGACAGAGTGTGTGTTCATGTCTGCCCAGTTATATTGGCAGTCCACCAGGTTGTAGGCCTGAGTGTGTTGTAAGTTCAGAATGTTCACAGAACAGAGCATGTGTAAATCAGAAATGTGTAGACCCATGTCCTGGGATATGTGGCTTCAACACACGCTGTGAAGTTATCAACCACAGTCCAATCTGCAGCTGTAATATAGGATTTACTGGAGACCCATTCACAAGATGCTTTCCAATTCCACGTAAGCTTTCAATTCTATGCAACATTTATCAATATTATGTCATACATAATTTAAATATGTAACTGATTAGTAAAAAAAGGTACTTTCCAAATATACTTACACTATACAAATTAAAGGATTGGGTCCAGGTCAATAATTTAATCATAAACTATATTACCGAGCTACTTCTTTGATGGGCATGTCAGGGGTTTATAGTTGAACCTGAATGAGACTTGACCTTTATCAGTTGTGTATCATGGCCTATGTATGGCCTAGTTAACCATGTGCAGTATCTTTCTGATACTGTTACCCTCTTAGAGTCAAAATTTATTTGGAAGTCCTGTGGTACAAGGATTTAAATTTCTAAGAACATAAGATAAAGTTAAAATCAAAATATCATTCTTTCAGTTACCTTTCACAACATCAGTATTTAATAGTTCTGCTTTCTGTGAAAATTAATGCTGCATTTTGATATTCTAGCACCACCCAAGGAACCAGCACCGTCACCTGTTATAAACCCATGTGTGCCATCACCGTGTGGATCCAATTCACAATGTAGAGATATAGGTGGAACACCTTCTTGCTCTTGTTTGCCAAATTATATTGGCAGCCCACCTACCTGTCGACCAGAATGTGTCATCAGTTCTGAATGTGCTAGTAACTTGGCTTGTTTAAGAGAAAAGTGTCGTGACCCATGTCCTGGATCATGTGGTGCAGGAGCACAGTGCAGTGTTATAAATCACACGCCAGTGTGCACATGTTCAGAAGGATACACAGGAGATCCTTTTACCAGCTGTTTCCCCAGGCCATCACCATGTAAGCAATCAGACATGTAATTCTATCTAACATTATATCAGTAATGCTGGACATACACAACTTAAATTACTTTTTATTTTTAGCTCCACAGCCAGCTGAAACAGATCTGTGCAATCCATCACCTTGTGGTCCCAATGCTCAGTGCAACAGTGGAGTCTGTACTTGCTTGCCAGAATACCAGGGAGACCCCTATGCTGGGTGTCGACCTGAATGTGTCCTCAGTACTGAGTGCCCAAGGAACAGAGCTTGTGTGAGAAACAAATGTGCTGATCCTTGTCCTGGAACTTGTGGTCAAGGAGCCATATGTGATGTAGTGAATCATATTCCAATATGTAGCTGTCCTCAGGGAACATCTGGAAATCCATTTATTGAGTGCAGAGCTTTGCCACGTAAGAACACATCATCTCCATTATTTGTAACTTCGGATGTTAACATTTATTTCTATGTGTTTTGGATGTGTTGCTTAATACCTACTGCATACACTAACTTCTATAACTTTATTTCTTTCAATATAGCACCTTTGGTGACTCAGCCATGTAATCCATCACCTTGTGGACCCAGCAGTCAGTGCCGCGAAATTAACGGACTGGCCGTGTGCTCGTGCGTGCCCGGCTTCATAGGCTGTGTGTGGCGGGCTACGCCGGAGACCCGTTCACGCAGTGCGTGGTGCAGCAATGTAAGGGTCTTTTCGGTCCAAGGAGTGAGCTCTGAGTGTGGCCAGAATGAGGCGTGCAGCAACCAGAAGTGTAGGAACCCTTGTCCTGGCACCTGTGGTGTGGGAGCTCGCTGTGAGGTAGTGAACCACAACCCAATCTGTAGCTGCCCACCTCGTTTCACAGGAGACCCATTCATCAGATGCCTGCCCATATGTAAGATATGAACAACTTCCTTGCTTCATTTTCAACTTGTATTATTAATACATTAATATTCTGTAGACCATTTACAATTACTGATATGTGTTTCACATTCTTATAGATGAACAGCCTCCACAAGCAAAGCCAAACAATCCATGTCAGCCTTCACCATGTGGACCAAATGCTATATGCCAAGTGTCTGGAGATAGCCCATCATGTTCTTGCCTTCCTGATTTCACTGGTTCTCCGCCCAGATGTCTACCAGAATGTGCCAGTAATAGTGAATGTGCAAGCCACTTGGCATGTATCAATCTCAGATGTCGTGATCCATGCCCTGGATCATGTGCAACCAATGCAGAATGCCATGTAGTCAGCCACACTCCAAACTGTGTCTGTCCAATTGGCTTCACTGGAGACCCCTTCATACAGTGCTTGGTGCAGCAGAGTAAGAATATACTACATAGGCCTAAAATCATGCTTAATTTCACTTTTAGAATATGTGTATTCATATGATTCTCTTCTGTGTTTAAAATTAATATTTTGTTACAATCTCTGCCACCCCTTTGAGGATGTTTATTTTCTCAGTTCCAGTGGCGCATGAACAACCAACTCCTTGTGTACCATCACCATGTGGATCAAATGCTGTCTGTAGAGAACAGAATAGAGCTGGCTCATGTGCCTGCCTCCCAGATTATGTGGGAAATCCATACGAGGGTTGTCGTCCAGAATGTGTACTCAACACAGACTGTGCACCTAATCGTGCCTGTATACGCAACAAGTGTCAGGATCCTTGCCCAGGAACCTGTGGCCAGAATGCAGAATGCCAAGTGGTTAATCACTTACCATCTTGCACTTGTCACATAGGCTATACTGGGGATCCATTCAGATTCTGCAATATCTTGCCGCCTGAACGTAAGAACTTGTAAAATAACTTTTCCATATTACTTCATGAATGTTTTAATAAATATGTTACATTGCACCTATATCAAAATATCACCTTGTCATAATTATTGTTTATTTTATTCTG
The DNA here is from genome assembly GCF_000696155.1 of Zootermopsis nevadensis. The sequence continues at coordinate 1,265,912 of NW_019059680.1, forward strand.
TTCTTCTTTAGCTGTAAAACAAGAACCAGGAGATCCCTGTGTACGATCTCCATGTGGACCAAACAGTCAATGTCGAAACATGAATGGACAAGCAGTATGCTCATGCCTACCCACTTATGTAGGCAGTCCCCCAGGTTGTCGACCAGAATGTGTTGTGAGCTCAGAATGTTCCCAGAACAGAGCATGTGTGAACCAGCAGTGTGTGGATCCATGTCCAGGAATATGTGGTCTAAATGCACGTTGTGAAGTAATCAATCACAGTCCAATCTGTAGTTGTCAGGTTGGATTTACTGGGGACCCATTCTCTAGATGCTTCACTGTACCATGTAAGAACTATGTTAATACTGGTATTTGTTATTATTAAGCTTTACTTTATTGCATTACACCTTGTTTCTTTACACAAAAATTTACCACCTATTTATTTGAAGTATAATTACATTATAGTAGTTTTGTTTTCACATTTTGTACAGCTCCTACACCAGTACCAACTACTACACCAGTGAACCCTTGTGTGCCATCTCCATGTGGACGTAATTCTCTTTGTCAAGCTGTATATGAGACTGCTTCATGTTCATGTCTAGTGGGTTACATTGGCAGTCCACCAAACTGTAGGCCAGAATGTGTCATCAGTTCTGAATGTGCAAGTAACTTGGCTTGTCTCAGAGAGAAGTGTCATAACCCATGTCCAGGATCATGTGGTGCAGGGGCACAGTGCAATGTTATCAACCACACACCAGTGTGCTCTTGTCCAACAGGATTCACAGGGGACCCCTTTACAAATTGTTTCTCAGCACAACAACCACGTAAGCATCCTACCAGGAAAATAATTCAAACAGAATTTAATAAGACACAATAAGTTTTTTCCACAGTTTTTTCTTTATTTATTTACTAGTTTTACATGAAATTACAGAGAAATAGAATTATTTGCATATTGTTCTGCAAATATGTGTTTTGTTTTATTCTCATATTTTAATTATTTTTCATGTTCTTTATTTAGCTTCACCCCCACCTGCAAGAGACCCATGCAACCCATCTCCTTGTGGATACAATGCACAGTGTAATGACGGTGTGTGCACTTGTCTGCCTGAATTCCAAGGCAATCCATTTGCTGGCTGTCGGCCAGAATGTGTGCTTAATCAAGATTGTTCTAGAGATAGGACTTGTATTAGGAGCAAGTGTACAGATCCTTGCCCTGGCATATGTGGTACTCAAGCTACTTGTGCTGTTGTGAACCATATAGCTACATGCTCCTGTCCAGAAGGATATTCTGGGAATCCATTCATCAGTTGCAATCTAGTACCACGTAAGATAATGTACACCTTTCTTGTTTTAACTGATTTTAAAGTTTCACAGTGACTCATTTTTAATGTTGGTCCTGCTTCCTATTGCTGGCATCATGTTGAAGTGGGCTGTTTTTCCAACATTTCAGAGGAACATATTCATCTAAAACGTTTCTTTTCTTGTTCATTTATAATTAAAGTAGTATTTAAATTTTAAATATATTTGTATAATATTTTTAGCATATTAAATATAGAGAACTTTAGTTTTTGTTTTAATACTGTTAATTATTTCAGTAATAGTACAGTTATACATTCATTAAGAGCATTTCTTTCTTTGCTTAACTTCAGCTCCTGAGGTAAAGCAGCCATGCAATCCATCTCCCTGCGGCCCCAACAGTCAGTGCCGTGACATAAATGAGCAGGCTGTATGTTCATGTGTACCAGGCTTTATAGGCAGTCCACCGTCTTGCAGACCAGAATGTGTTGTCAGTTCTGATTGCAATCTTAATGAAGCTTGTTCAAATCAGAAATGTAGAGATCCCTGTCCTGGAACTTGTGGTGTGGGAGCTCGGTGCCAAGTCAGCAATCACAATCCAATATGCAGCTGTCCATCAGGTCTGACAGGCAATCCTTTCATCAGATGCCAGCCCATATGTAAGGATACATTAATATTTTTCTTACATTTACAAAGTGATCTATGATATTCTTGACTGTGAGAAAACTAAGGTAAAAAAAAAATTTCATGTTTATGCAGATACATCTCCACCCACTCCACCTACGAATCCATGTCAGCCTTCACCATGCGGACTCAATGCAGTATGCCAAGTGGCTGGAGATAGTCCATCTTGTTCTTGCCTACCTGATTTCACTGGATCTCCTCCAGACTGCAGACCAGAATGTATAAGCAATGGAGAATGTGCTAGTCATCTAGCATGCATCAATTTCAAATGCCAAGATCCATGCCCAGGATCATGTGGCATCAATGCAGAATGTAGAGTTGTCAGCCATACTCCAAACTGCATTTGTGCTCCTGGATTTGCAGGCAACCCCTTCATACAATGTGTTGTTCCTCAACGTAAGCATAAATACATTACAATTTTAAATTATGCTATACTGGATAAAACTGTTCCACATACTGTCAATTTTGTATAAATTGGTCTTCATTTTATTTACCATACATTTCCAGAGAGTCTCCCCATGGAAAGACCAACACCTTGCATCCCATCTCCTTGTGGATCAAATGCCATCTGTAGAGAACAGAATGGAGCTGGCTCATGTACCTGCCTCCCGGATTATGTTGGAAATCCATACGAGGGTTGTCGTCCAGAATGTGTACTCAACACAGACTGTACACCTAATCGTGCCTGTATACGAAACAAGTGTCAGGATCCTTGCCCAGGAACCTGTGGCCTGAATGCAGAATGCCAAGTGGTCAATCACTTACCTTCTTGTAATTGTCTCCCAGGATATACTGGGGATCCATTCAGATTCTGCAACATCTTACCACCTCAACGTAAGAACTTTTAGCAGAACTCTTGTTTTTTAAGACGACTGTCTTCTGGGATGTTATACTATGTTCACCCTGATGATGGAGGCAGTACACTTCTCTGTCAATAATTATGTACTAAGCTGCATGTAGGAACACCCAAGAAGACAGCCATCTACATATTCATCATTGTGAGAACCATAAATCTTGAATCTTCCTTATTACTTCATAAATTTGTATAAGTTTGTTACATTGCATGTATATAAAAACATTACCATACCATAATTATTATTTCTTTTCATTTCTTCTTCAGCTGTAAATCAAGAACCAGAAGATCCTTGTGTACGATCTCCTTGTGGACCAAACAGTCAGTGTCGAAACATGAATGGACAAGCAGTATGCTCATGCCTACCCACTTACGTAGGCAGTCCCCCAGGTTGTCGACCAGAGTGTGTAGTGAGCTCAGAATGTCCCCATAACAGAGCTTGTTTGAACCAGAAATGTGTGGACCCATGTCCAGGAACATGTGGACTAAATACACATTGTGAAATAATCAACCACAGTCCAATCTGTAGTTGTCAGGTTGGATATACTGGGGATCCATTCACAAGATGCAATCATATTCCTCGTACGTTATACCATTTGCATATAATTTATATTTTTCTGATGTGAACTTGTAATAGTATGTTTTGGTTTGTCTAATATACTCTTCTCCATTTTATTTCAGCACTTTCACCAACACCAATACCTCCAGTTTACATAAATCCATGCATCCGATCACCATGTGGACCGCATTCTGTATGTCGAGATAATGGAGGCTTTCCATCATGTTCTTGTCTTTCTAATTACTTTGGTAGTCCACCAAACTGTCAGCCTGAGTGTGTTATAAACCCAGAATGTTCCAGCAACAGAGCTTGTATTCAAGAGAGATGTAGTGATCCATGCCCAGGATCTTGTGGAGCAGGAGCATTATGTAACATTATCAACCACATACCAGTATGCACTTGTCCTCCAGAATATACAGGAGATCCATTTACAAACTGCTTTCCCAGTCCTCCACCATGTAAGATTATTAATAATATTTCTTTGTTTTAAAGTTTATTGTTTATATTACAGTGATAACAATGTATACCTACATAATTGTGACAACTTAATTTCATAGTAAGATTATGTCCTTGTATTCTACAAAATTTAAAATTCATAATATTTTTGTCCACAGCTGTGCCACCAGTTGTTGACCCATGTTATCCATCACCTTGTGGTCCTAACTCTCAGTGTCGTGATGGTATATGTACTTGTCTACCAGAATACCAAGGAGATCCATATGCTGGATGTCGACCTGAATGTGTCCTCAATACTGAGTGCCCAAGAAACAGGGCTTGTATCAGAAACAAATGTGATGATCCATGTCCTGGCACTTGTGGTCAAGGAGCCACATGTTATGTGTTGAACCACATCCCATCCTGTAGTTGTCCAGAAGGTTTTGCTGGGGATCCTTACCTTGTGTGCATACCTGCGCCACGTAAGAAGTCAACATTCATTGATTTTATTATGTATTAGTATATAAAAATAATTGTAGCTGTACTAATTTTTTATAAAATTATTCAACTTGTGTTGCTGTTATTTTTTTACTGCAATTGCGACTGAAAATAATATTATTTTAGTTGAACTAAAGTATTGCATGCTTTTTATACAGTATTTTTCGTCTTGTATATTTATTATTCTCTATTATCTTTACTTTACTTTTCTTTTCTTTTCTTAACTCTGTTTTCATTATCTTCCTGCAGTTCCACCTGTGACACAGCCATGCAGCCCATCACCTTGTGGACCAAACAGTCAGTGTCGTGAAATTAATGGGCAAGCTGTATGCTCATGTCTGACAGGGTACATAGGAAGTCCTCCAACATGTAGGCCAGAATGTGTTGTGAGTTCTGAGTGTCCTCAGAATCAAGCATGTAATAATCAGAAATGTACAGACCCCTGTCCTGGTACATGTGGACTTCAAGCACGTTGTAATGTAGTAAACCACAACCCAATCTGTAGCTGTCCGCTTGGTTTCACTGGAGATCCCTTCACTAGGTGCTCACCAATACGTAAGAATCTCTTCTTCATTTGCAATTACTGATACTTATCTAATTTAAAATTATATTATAATGTCAGAAATAAAGGTTTTCGTGAAGTTATATAAGTATATTTTAACAAACGCACCATGCTAACAGCAGTAATGGTTTCCTTGGTTACAGTCAAAACTGCAGATCATAATTTATACATGCTATCAGAGTAGGTATTTTTATTGTTATTATATCACTTATGAATAAATTAACATAAGGAATAATGTTTTCTTGAAGAAGGATCTAAATTAAAATATTATTGAATGTAAGTAGGATTTGGGGTTTTCACAGCGGTGAGTCCGAAGATGGCTGTCTTCTGGGTTGTAGTGCTGTGTAGTATGGTAGAAGTTTACCACGGCAGCAAGGACCTCTGAAACGTTGTGGTAAACTTCTACCATACTACACAGCACTACAACCCAGAAGGTAGCCATCTATTGAATAAAAGTTTTCTATTAAATTCAAAACAAGTATTATGCAGGATTTCATATGTAATTCTTCTGTTACTTATGATTTTAAAGACAGCTAGGTTCACAGAAGCATCTCCATTGATTCTTTCGAGCTGTGAAATGAAATTCTATTTACAATTTACAGATTGTCACATCATATAGTATTTTAATATACGAGGTGCGATCGGAAAGTTTCTAGACTGCGGCTATAAAAACCCGTACACTTATCTCAGGTATTAAATTCATCCATCACCCTCGAAGTAGTTCCCCTGGGAGTGAACACAACGATCCCAGCGCCGCTGCCAAGCCTGGAAGCATCCCTGGAAAGCTTTCTTTGTCAGCCTGTCAAGCACCATCTGCGATTCTGCCTGAATCTCTTCTATCGTCTCAAATCTCATTCCCTTTAGCTGAATTTTCATCTTGGGGAAGAGGAAGAAGTCACACGGAGCTAAATCCGACGAATAAGGAGGGTGCGGGATGACGGCCAGGGTGTTTGAGGCCAAAAACTGCCCTTTTTAAAACGTGAATGCCACACAAAAGTTTGTGCACGACCCATTGCGGCCTCCCCAAATGCTTGCTTTAGCATTTCATAGGTTTCCGTAGCCGTTTTGGCGAGTCTTTGGCCAAATTTGATGCACACGCCATTCCGAAATCGCAGGAGGGTCGGTGTAATGCACTACCAAAACGCCCGTAACTAAGAAACAAATGCTAATTCGATGATGCCGGATGGCACACTGATTCACTATGAATGTAGGCCGCACCCCCTAAAGGCAGAAGCTCGTACTACATCCGGTTCTCCCGCTATTGACACAGTCTAGAAACTTTCCGATCGCACCTCGTATGTATGAAATTTACAAACAATACATTTCTTCATTTCATAATAGAGAATTTAATATCTGCTGTATTCCATCATGAACTGGTAAAGAGACTCTATCATTCTCAATTATATACATAAATTTTAGTCTTAGTGTATATGTGTTTCAGTGCCCCTAAGCTAGTGCATTCTCTCTTGAATTTTTTGTGTGTCTGCAGTATGTTTGCATGTAGAACTATTCTAACTCTTGCTTTCATCTTTTCCTTTACTTGGCAGCACCCACACCTATCCCACCTTCAGTTCCTCGGGATCCATGCCAGTCATCTCCTTGTGGCCCCAATTCACGATGCCAAGTTTTAGCCGATGGAAGTCCATCATGCACTTGTCTGGCAGGATATGTGGGTGCCCCACCAGGCTGTCGTCCTGAATGTATTATCAATAGTGAATGTGCAAGTCATCTTGCATGTATCAAGCAAAAGTGTCAGGATCCTTGCCCAGGATCTTGTGGAGCCAGTGCAGAATGTCGTGTTGCTGTACACATTCCTAATTGTGTGTGTCCATCAGGCTTCACAGGAGACCCCTTCAGTTTTTGTGTTATAGCTCCACGTAAGCCTTACTTCTCACCTGTAAACAGTATGTAGGCTCTGATGTATGAAGTTATACCATTCCTGGGATCATATTATAGTTTTTTAAATAATTGACTAATATTTTTGCACAGCATTATTAACTTAAAAATTTGAAAGTGCCAGTATTGATAAGTAGTATTTCGTTATATTAAGTACCCAGAAACTGTGGCTAATTTTTATCAGAATATCTCCTCGTAGGTTAAATTCTTACATAGACTTAAAGTTAATATGTGCTGTTAGTGGAACTTTAATAATTAAAAAAGTAGCAGGTTCTCATGACAAAAAATACTAGATCAACACATTAGTATACATTTTCCCAAATATGTAAGAATAACAAGATGAGCAAGATTCTGTTAAAACCATCAGCCATGTTACTGGATACTTATGTAGTAATTCACATGTATGGCTTAAAGACAAATTTCAGAGGGATGACTATGAGTTACCTTTGAAAGCTGCCTTGTGTCTATGAGGAAATTTTGTTATGGAAATGAAGGCTTCATTCCAAGTACTGGTGTGAAGTTTATACATTTCCAGTGAAGTACTTCTTTGCCATAATCACACTTTCAAGGAAGTTCATATAAAATTAAATTACTTTTATGATGGTAACTCAACAAGTTGGTTGTGGAAGATTGTGGTAAGGCTTGTGGCAGTTAATGGTGAATAGAACTGTGTAACAATTATGTATCTGGGAAACTTAACAGGTAGCGTAATTTTAATAATCAGTAGTGGTGTACAAATGGCTGCTTTCATCTCAGTATGATATAATTCAGTGGTGTAATGTCAGGGTATGAAATGCTCATCCATCATATTTTACATGTGGGGTGGAAAAATAATGCCACATATTTCATGACTGTACACAAACTTCCAGCAGATTTTGGGGAGTTGAGACACATCTTTACAATGAACCCTTGCTTGGATATTAAATTATTCTCCATTGTCCATGTGGCTGCATTCCCTATTTTTAGGATGCATTTTTCATACATAATTCATAGCCATTATTCATTGTAAAAATTTTACAGATTAGCAGTACATGAACTCTTAATGTTACGTACACCTTCACATTTTTCTTTCACAAACTTGATGGCTAAAAATCCTATGGATTTTATTGTTATAAGATTAAAAACATTCCACAGAACACAGGGTTTTGTGCTGCAGGAAAAACACTTATTAAAATTAATTTTTGGAAACCACTATCATGGTGGGATTATTTCATATTTCTAATTCATTGTGACTGAGGTTAGAGTCAGGAAAGAATGAGAACTGCTAGCTGGAACACTGGTGCAAGACAGCTTATAAAGAATGGATATTATTGCCAGAACAGCTTTGAATTCTGTTTATCTTAGGCAGTGGTGGTTACATTTAATATGCTGGGTTGTAACAAATTGGGCTTGTAGAGAGAAGTGTAGAAAGGATATAATACAGCATTGTAAGTATATAACTAGATGCAAAGTGACTTAACATATTAAATGTAAAGAGGAAGGCAAAAGTGGTATCTGTTTCCACTATGTGATCCAAATTATCTTCCTACAAATATAGTTTTTAATCTCGCACCCACTTCAATAAAAATAAAATGTTCCTGTTATTTAATATTCTTCAGTTTATGCTCTGAAGTTATTTGTTGTGGCTGGTAAAAATACATAACAGAAATTGAAAGTTCAAGACAACTTTAATTTTGTATGATTTGGGGTTTTCACAGCAGCGAGTATTGGTAAACATCTACCATACTATATGGTGCAACAACCCAGAAGACAGAAATCATCAACTTTAATTTCTTTATTATCTTGGCACATATGGGCAGTTTACTACTTACCTTTCTAAGACTTGTATTGTACATAGCACAATGCATAATGAATAAGACTGTAACAACATTTTAATTAAAATACCTGCAGTATCAAGTATACTTATATTTTTACCACATGTCATTAGTTGTGTTGCATGAAACGTTATCTTAATATGTAGAATCACTTTGTGTCCAGTCTGTAATTGAGGCAGTAGTAATTATGCTGGAAACTGGTTGATATATATAATAATTGTATTCTATAATTGTAGAAAATACCTTACTATTTAATGTTTAAAGACGTTTTAGCAAAGTCAAAACAAACAAATCAGCAGATGCAAATTAAGCTGTTTTTAGTTTTACAATGTTATGGAAAACATTATTATAATATGATAATAGTGTTTGAGATCCCTTCTGTATGCAAGAGTAGGACAAAATGTAGGCAGTTGCATTATCATTTATTTAACTCAAAATTCTTTCCCATTTAATGCAACTTATTAAATAAATCCAAAATTGGACATGTTACATGTACAATTTACTCTGTACTTATTACTGGTTGATTGTCAGAGTTTGTGTAAACACTGCTTAAAGTTACAGTTGTCTCATTCTCTTTGTGAACAGATTTTTTTATTTCAGTATTTGTAAAATACCTTAGCATTGCAATATTTTGCTAATATTTATACATTTTATCAGAAGGTAATAGATGCATTACACATATTGTACAATCTGTGCTAATTAAAGCACTGTTTAACTTGTACTACATGTTTTATCAGAGTGGCTTGATGGAAGATAAAGTAGTTTCTGGAAACAGCTTAAATTGTTTACAAGTCTGACATCAGGGAAGGTATTTGCGCTTGGGATGAGAACAGCAAATAGCTTATAGCAGTACCAGTAATCTTAAGATTTGCCTTAGAGGATCAACATTGTAGCAACTCTGTTGATAAACATTTACTCTCCTGCAGCGTAGTTCAGTAGTAGTATTGTGATCTGTATCCTGTTTCCTTTCACAGGTTATACATATGCATGCTATTTAGAATTTTATTTATGTTTTTACTTTGTAACTTTGTGCATCCACATTTTTATTGGTGGTGGTTTTTATCAGAATTTATGGTGATGGTAAAATTGATGGTATGTTTTTAATTATAATGGTGATGTGATGGTGATGGTGCTGGTGGTGATAAATGGTTTGTTTAATGTATTGTTGTGATATTGGGAACAGTTTGTGATTTTAATTATTAGCATGTCTTAACAGCATGTGATGGAGTTAATATGTTACTTATTTAGTCAGATTATTTGAGGATGTTAAAATATCATGCTGAATTATATTGTATAAAAATTTATTTTTTAGTCACTCTTATAATTCAATTACCAAATTTGTTTTAGTATGATTTTTAAAAAGGTTTCATTATTTTTTATTATTAAAGCATTTTGCATTATTGATTTCCAAAAAACTTTTTAATTCTTCATCAGTTCTGTAAGATATAAAGAAATTGCAAAATTTTCAGTTCATATTTCATAGAATTTCAAATTATTATTATAAATTAATAATTAATGTTTTGAATGCATGCAGAGCAATTTAAATATGCAGATTCAGTTTCATTCCTAAAACATATATATATATAGTCGCATGATATTTTGTTAATTCTCTGTATGATTTTACAATTGCATATTGGAGGTCTAGTATCAGAGAGGCATTTTAGAAGTTGCTTCACAATGTATTTTAAATTGTACCATAGCAGAATTGGAACGTGAATTAATATTTCCTATGCCAGACATAAGTCTCAAAGGAATCTGTCAACTAACTATATATGCTTAAAATGCCTATTCTGATTGACCTCTGATATCAAAATCCATGGTCAAACATGTAATGAATGTTATCATATTTTCAGCTCCACCTTCACCACCACCACCGACAGCTGATCTGTGCTACCCATCACCATGTGGATCTAATGCTCGTTGTCGTGTAGAGAACTCATTTGCTGTCTGTGAGTGCATACCAGAATATCACGGAAACCCATATGAAGGTTGTCGGCCAGAATGTCTTGTAAGTTCAGACTGTCCAATGAATCAAGCCTGTATTCGTAACAAGTGCCAAGATCCATGTCCTGGTACATGCGGTGTGTCTGCAATCTGCACAGCCTCTAACCACATACCTATCTGCACTTGCCCTGAGGGGACCATTGGTGATGCCTTCCGAATCTGCACACCAGTAACAGGTAAGTAGCATTCAGCTTTTTAGTTCAGTTCTACTTCAGTTTTTGTTGATGTACCAGAAACATGTTCCCACAGTTGCAGATATTGCAGATTTTGATTAATAAACAAGAATGTCTGGGTTCTTTGGTACTTCAGTTTAGATTTGAACCAAGTAAGAGAAAAAATTATTTGGCTCCAGAAATACAACTAAAATCTATTAGGCACTTCTTCTTCTTTTGGTACTACAGCCAGGTTCCAGCCTTGATCGTCCCAATGATGCTCCTCCATTTCTCCCTATCCCTGGCCGTTCCTTTCCATATGCCTACTCCACTTCTTCTAAGATCATCTTCCACACTCTCTAGCCATCTTCTTGGAGGTCATTCTACTCTTCTAGTGCCATTCAATGTATTAAAAGTTAAAATTCTACAGGAATGGTTTTTTGTTAGTCCTGAAGAGGTGTTCCAGCCATCTTACTCTTCTGGCTTTTATAACTGATTGACCATACTCATGCCAAAATGAGGTCACGTATAGGTCAAGGTCATATGGAATCCACGACAAAATCGATTAAATAGTTTCCTAGATATGGGTCTTAAAAAATTCTCTAGGTCATATCTTCTCACGATTATTTCTGCCAAACCTTAAATACCTGGTCGACCATACTCATGTCATAATGAGGTCAGGTAAAGGTCAAGGTCATATGGAAGCCACGAGAAAATGGGACCACTAGTTTCCTAGATATGGGTCTTTAAATTTCTCGAGGTCATAGCTTCTAACGCTTATTTCTGCCAAACCGTAAATACCTGGTCGACCATACTCGTATCAAAATGAGGTCACGAATAGGTCAACGTCTTATGGAAGTCACGACAAAATCGGTCCACTAGTTTCCCAGATAGATGTATTTAAAATTCTCAGGGTCATATCTTCTCACGCTTATTTCCGCCATACCGTAAATACCAGGTTGACCATACTCGTATCAAAATGAGGTCACGAATAGGTCAACGTCTTATGGAAGTCACGACAAAATCGGTCCACTAGTTTCCCAGATAGATGTATTTAAAATTCTCAGGGTCATATCTTCTCACGCTTATTTCTGCCAAATCTTAAATATCTGGTTGACCATACTCATGTCGAAATGAGGTCACGTATAGGTCATGGTCATATGGAAGGCACCACAAAATCGACCCACTAGTTTCCTAGATACGTGTCTTTAAAATTCCCAAGGTCATATCTTTTAATGTTTATTTCCGCCAAACCGTAAATACCTGGTTGACCATATCCATGTTAAAATGAGGTCACGGATAGGCCAAAGTCATGTGAAGACCACAACAAGATCAAGCAAACTGTTTGAGAAGCATTGACCTCAAACTTTTTTCAAGGTCATTCGAAATAAAATTTTGTCACGCATATACAAAGAGAACTGTAGGAATCTGAGTGACATTGCACACACCATTTAGAGGTCATAGATATGTCAAGGTCATTTGACGGTCATATTATATACTCAGTGCCTAATTTGTGTTGGGATAGATTAAGTTACTTTGGGTTAGTTTAGGTTGGCTTAGGTTAGGTTGGTTTAAGTTAGGTAAGGTTGGATTAGGTTAGGTTAGGTTGGGTTAAGTTAGTTTAGGTTAGGTTAGGTTATGTTAGGCTGGGTTAGGTTCGGTTTGGGTATGTTAGGTTGGTCTAGGTTAGGTTATTTTAGGTTGAGTCAAGCTAGGTTATGGTGCTTTGGGTTAAGTAAGGTTAGTTTAGGTTAGGTTATTTTAGGGCAGGTCAGATCAGTATGTGTTGGATTAGGTTAGATTACGTGATACCCGTGCCGCTGAAATTTCGAAATTATGTTTTGTATATCAACCTTTTTGTGCCTACGGGCACATTTGAGAGTTTATGAGATCGTGGCGGGCACCAACCAATTAACAAAGCCAAATTTTCTTTTCTCTGGACATATAAGATATGGACACCAAATAATACACAAAACAACACGACGTTTAATGATACAAGAAACCATGCAATCAAAAATATGTACTTTTTTAAGTACAAATATTATTACTCAAGTGGGAAGTTAGTGTGATGTTTGGCATTGCATTTCATCAGACATTTTTTTTCAAATTTGGGAGTGTAGGATGATATTGCTGCTCGCAAACAATCGTCAAGATGGGCATTAGTAAGTCGAGATCTGTGCTTTGATTTTATAATGTTCATAGTTGAAGGGCCTTCATTATTCAGTATAATCTCTTTCCATATCAACGTGGGCACCCAAAACAAGCCATGGCACCCACAGGCACCGCGTTGGAGACCACTGGTCTAACTTATTAAATCCCTCTTTGACATCTCTTTCTGATCTTCCTATAATATCTAAATCATCAGCATAAGCCAAGACCTGCACTGATTTATAGTATATTATACCTCATTTTTCTATACCTGAATCTCTGATCACCTTCTCCTATGCAATGTTAAACAGGAGACATGCCAATGCTTCCCATTGTCATAATCCCCTCTTGTGTGAGAAGTGGTTCTGAGAGCTGACCATGTAGTGTGATTCTACATGACCCATCCATCCCCTTATCCTTGATTTAATTACCCTATTAATATCCTATGAATAGTATGCATAATAATGTTTCATTATGTAATTTCCTTTATGTTGTCACTTCTATCTCTTTGATTCAAACACCATCAGTCCTTCATCTTCCCTTAGAGTAAACGTCTATGTCTCAACTGCATGTGAAACAATAGCGTTTACAAATACTGGCCACCAATTACCTTGTTTGTGGCAAGTGGATGATTCTATTTCTGGAGCCCTGGTTATACTAATACTAGGACATTGCATATTGGATATAAATACCCTTGTTATGTTCAGATTATGTGCATTTTATTAGACTATAACAGTATTTTGCATGTATCTCCAAAAAACAGATAATCATTGCACTCACCTTTGACTAATTTATATGAAATGTGCAGGGAATTTTTATAAAGGCATTTAGTACCTTTATGCACCAACAACTGACACTGTAGACCAATAATCCTTCAACTGTTCTTTATTTACTTTCCTCGTGAGTACAATTTTTCTTCAGAAACTTTCTGTTATGCTGTGTTATACGATTTTAACCTATAACAGAATGTGTTGTTAAATTTAATTTTTGATGATGTAGGTAATACCAGTTTCTTTCTTCACAAAATGTTTGTTTTACTTCATACTGAAATTGAAGGGTATTTATAAGCAAGGGCTTTTATAGATAAAATGTTAGCATTAAATGCTGTGCCAAATTGATACACAATTTCTATATTTAGAACAGATTGACAGGCTGGATAGGTTTAATATGTATTTCCATTGCATAAATATGATTTTGCAGTATAACATTTAATTTTACTAGCTACTACAAGACCAACACAAAAGTACACTGCAGGCAAAAGTGAAAATTAAAGTTTGAACATAAAATTAAAAGAAAATAAGCCCAAAACTGAAATGAAAACATAATTATTGAGATGTTTAGATCGAGAACAGATGCAAAATATGTTTTAAAAGACACACACACATAATTCTTCAAGGTCAATCTGTAATCACATCTCAAGTTATTTTCTTTCACCTGTTGTTGGAATCATTGATTATTCTTCCAAGGTTTTGTACTTACTGGACAGTGTGTCACTGAGGTCTGTATTCTTGCAAGTATTGTCATTTTTATGCAAAATATCTTTCATCCCAGTGCTTAATGTAAGGTGACATAAATAAGGAAGATAGCCATTGTGGTTACTTCATATAGAAATTTATATTATAATTTTTCTTTGTGTTTAGCTGTAAATTTGGTTTCAAAGTACTTACCCTTTTTTTGTCTGAACTCTTATTATTGAGGAATAATATTAATGCAAATGAAGAATTATAAATAATGCGGAAAAAAGCCATCCTTTTCCATTACTTAGGTGACACACAGGAAAACCATGAAAGGCTTCAGGCAGAATATTTGACCTTTGAGCCAAGATTCAAATCAGGATTTTCCAGATACAAATCATTTGTGCTAATCAGTACATTACAGAAATTAATATACCATCATCTGCAAATTACATGTTATTAGTAGTTTCAGTTTTAGTTGTTCTTTCTGTCCACCACCTATTTTTCTCTGGCTGTGTGACAGACTATTCAAATATACATAATGGTATTCCTGTAAATTGGTATGCCATGCAAAATTATTTTCATTCAATCTAAAAAGATTTACTCATTTCAAAATATGTATTTTTAATATATACTGAGGAGTTGCAGTTCATGACACCAAGTGATAAGACACTAGTCATTCATGATGAAACAAAAATAGTATTAATAATTTTAAATGTTTTTGGTTTGTTTTAATCAAACAGAGATTGACTGAAGTTCTAACATTTGTAATTCAGATGTCACTATGTTGAATAATAATGTTTACTTAAACCAATTTTTCATATAAGTAGAAATCTTGTAATAATTTACATAAATTATTGATTTGTGCATGAATTTTTATAGATACTGAAAATATGTATGAATGCGTCTACATTACATTTAATGTTACTAAATTCAAAGCAGGATGAATGCTGCTATAAATCAATCTAATATACATTCTCCTTGCTTGAATGTTTTCTTATTCATAAAGAACCTTATCATCTTGGTCTCAGTTTTTATCTCCTTTTAAGTAAATTATCACTTCTATGACAAAATTTAATGGTAATTATTGCAGAAATGTATTATGTAATTCTAGAACAACCTGAAGTAAACCCATGCAATCCTTCACCTTGTGGAGCCAACACACATTGTCGAGCTTCTGGTGGCAATGCATTCTGTGAATGCTTACCTGGATTCAACGGGAATCCTAATGGCAGTGGTTGTCGCCCAGAGTGTGTGATCAGTTCAGAATGCCCCCATGACAAGGCTTGTGTGAGAACCAGGTGCATTGACCCATGTCCAGGAGTGTGTGGCTACGGTGCTCGGTGTCAGGTCATTAACCACAGCCCCATTTGTAGTTGTCCAACACCTACAATGGGAGATCCATTTGTGGAATGCAAAGAACAACCACGTAAGTTCACATTGTTTACACAACACATTTTTATATATAATTAAATAAAATAAGGAGCATGCAGTTATTCCCAATGGTATGCAGAAGTTTACATCTATGAATTATCTCTATGAATTATCTCTATGACCTATCTAATTATATTTATTTATAAGTCTGTTTCCATATTTCTTATCTAAAATATGTCATGGTTCTTTGAAATGTGAGATTGTATAACAGTACATAAAAAGTTTATATTACTGACTGCTCATAATTCTTCCAAATTCTTTAACCTTTATTGTATGTGGCTGCCAGCTGGACTAAAAACTCCAATGTTAACCATTCATCAATATGCTAGTGTGACATACAACTAGCTGAATCATGCATTCACTATGTTGCACAGACTTTGAGATTAGCAAAGTTATGAAACCAGTGTTTACTGTTGATATTATATTTATCAAGATGTGTGAGTGAAAGTGATTTCCTCTGCATGGAAGGCCATGTGCAAATGGCAGGGTTTAATTAGTTTTATTCATTAAAGGGTTTTTTTCTAGAAATCTTTAATTGTGACTAAGCACTCACCCTCTTCATTCTGGATAGTTCCTTAATATTAGAATAAAGTAAATTCATTTAATTATAATGTAATTAGTTTTCTTTGTTTTCTCACATAAGTGTCTTATTCTATTTCTAAATTAAATAAATAAATTAAAGTTTTCTTTGTGTAGTGATTATCTTCATCATGTCATCATGTAACTTTCATGGAGTTGGACCATTTGTTGGCCTGTTCCTGCTTCACTTTTCCAAAAGCCTCTTCAGATTTCTTCAAATTTTGGGTAGCCTGCTTCTTGCCATTCTGTCTACATGTTCAAACCATTTTGTTTTATTATTTTCTATTTTTTCTAATACTGGAACTATTTTAAACTAGTCTACAATTTCTGTATTAGTTTTGTAATCCATCCAATTGTAACCTGCTGTCTACCTCGTGTATTTCATTTTTGCTGCTCTTATTCTTGATGCATCTGCTGCTCTCATTGTCCAATTTTCACTACCATATAAAAGAGTAGGGGGAGCTAGTGTGTCATATAAGATTATCTTCATAGATGTGAATATTATAAATTATAAGATAGAACACTGAATACTTTAATACATCCTTTTCATTTGAGGCAACTGAATGTTATACCATTTGGTTAAAATTCAACATTTGTCAGTCACAGATCTACACTGGTGTTTTATTGTATTATACTAATGTGCTGTGTTCTGGCTTTGTGACAGACTGTAATCTGCAATCATACTTCCTCTTAGCAATTAAACATTTTAATGATGATGAAAGATTCTCAGGTTATGAGCCACGTCATGTGGTTTGTAACCCGAGAGTCTTTCATCAACTTCATTCACCGCAAAAGCTTCACTTTCAGACAGTTTAATGGTTACTGTTAAAGGCAAACTTCTAACATTGAGCTCCCATAAAGGACAGTTGCTTGTAATTTAAATGAAGAGGCCATTGAACTCTCATGCCCACTTGTGTGTTGTGGCCTGGACAAGTGCCTTACACACCTTGGCCCAATTTTGACTGATAATGGAATATGAATTTTCTTATCCAGCACCTCCTGCAGATCCATGCAACCCATCACCATGCAATGTGAATGGTCAGTGTCGTGTTGTCAGTGGAGCTGCTGCCTGCATATATCCTGAGTGTATCATCAACCAAGATTGTCCTCGAGATAAGGCTTGCTTTGCCCAAAAGTGTGGTGATCCTTGTGTGGATGCCTGTGGTATTAATGCTGTATGTCAAGTTGTGAATCATAACCCAGTATGTTCATGTCCAGAGGCATATGCAGGATCACCTCGTATTTCATGCCAGCTCCAACCTGCACAGAAACGTAAGTGTCTTTATATATATTATTCACTCAAGTTTTGGATTATAACCAGTCCCCTCAAATATACATAAATATTTATGTATTTTGACAGACTAATGCATTAGCCATTAATATGATATAAATGAGCATGGTTCATGAATAATCCTGCCACATGTAGTGGCATGAATGAATTAAGTTTGAAAAATGTTTGTGTGGCCTTTGTTAGTCTTGCATATTCTTGATGCTACATGAGAAAAACCTTAATCAGTCTACTGGTAACAGTAACCAGCAAGGATAACGTACTTTTCATGCCTGCACCTTACATGCTGTTATTCATAGTCAATGGCATATGAATGAAAATGAATAGAAATACTAAATTAAACAATGCTGACTTAATTTAAAAATCGCATACCTGTATTACTAAATTTTGCAGTAGACACTACTAATATTTTGTAACCTGTGTATATTATGAATATTTTGTGAAGTGAGAGAGACCAATAAGATTAATAAAATGTACTCCCTACACTCCAATAGTTGTTTGAAAGCCACCAACTCTACGCCTTTAAATGTCTCCTTGCCTTGAACACAGAACTGTCTGATGGTCTAAACATAATTCATAGGCATTTTATACCTTCGTCCCATGCCATAGCCGTGCAGTCTGAGACATAATGCTGCGAAAAGGTGATACAGAATGCGCTCTGGTTCGAGTCTCGGGGACAGAAATTTCTCATGAGATTTTCGACCGGTGTATGGGACCGGTGCCAACCCAGCATCATGAGGAAATTGGGGAGCTACAATGAGTAGTGTAATCCAGTCATGAAAACTAGCAATGGCTGGGGGTTCATCATGCTGACCATACGTCACCCTATATCTGGTTGGATGATCGTTCACCTCTGCTTAGGCATGTGAACATGAGGCCAGCAGTCAGCTAGTCAGCTTAGGCTCTCAGAGGGCTGTTGTGCCTCGGATTATTATTATTTATTTTATACCTTCAGGTCATTCTGCTGGCTGTATGCATAAAGCAGAAAGAGACATTCACGCATTATCCAGAACACACGGTTTTTCAGAAATGGGTCTTATGAACAGTTGAGTAGGATATGTGTTTATTTTATTAAATGTGTGGGTTTTTAAATTTTGACTTGACTCTTTTTTAGCTCAGTTTTTATATTACTACAAAGCTGTTTGCACTTGGTAAGACACTTGAGGCTGTTTGTAAACTCCTGCCAGAGTGGGTTCTTTTCTGCACAGGCTACCTAAGTGCAATTACAGTCCTCTGATCTCATTAACTCAATCATCTTACAGCTGTGCATGACCTATCATACACTCTGTAAATGGGGTTTTAGTAAAATCCTAGCTTGGATATTGGGCCACGTAGGTATTGGTGACAAGAAAGCAGATACCACAGCCAGGGACACCAAAACTCAAAATACCCTGCTACATGGTGTTCTCAGTCTGGATTTTAAGACCTCCCTCCATCAGTCTATTTTGGCTGAATGGCAAAGAGACTGGGACCAACCCAGGGCAAGAAGTTGCAAGACATGAAACCAGTGACACTCACATGGAGGTCTTCTTGCCATGGTGAGGTTATGGGTACTTACTTGTTTGTTGGCCATATCCATGTCAAATGCAGCCAGCTTCTTTTATGAACCCACCCACAGTGTGTGCTCCCTCTAATGTGCAGCTTGTTGTTCAATATATCATAATTGCTGCCCAGGGTTAACTGTCAGCTGTAAGAGGTTTTGCCTAACATACACAATCTGTGATATATTAGGTGAGGACCCTGATATTTTAATCCAAATTTTAGCCTATATATGAACCATTGACATCTTAAAAAGTGTGTAACTCTTTTATACAAGCCATTTTCTTAGGTGTGAATAGCCACAGGAGCTGATGAGCCTGTACCCTACTACTACTACTGCTGCTGCTCCCTTCATAGCTTAAAATGCTACAGTCAGGAGAAAACTTTACTTCAGATAGTCAAATAAAGACTTTCCCATGAGATGTAGTATTATCTTTTCAAATTATCTCTTCGTTTACCTAGTAATACAAGTGGATTATTATTAGCAGCACATACGGCTGACAACACTAGACATCAATTGGCATTCAATGGGTATCCTTCATCCTTCATTGATTCCATCATTAACAGACCTCTGGCAAAAAGTCAGCCAGATACAGATACAACTCCACTGGGCAAAGTGGTCATTCCATATGTAAAGGGAGTGTCCAAAAAGTTGAGACATATTGGGAATAAATATAAAATTAGGACAGCTACACTCTGAGACACACTGTTGTGGAAACCAGACCTGAAAGAGAACTTCTAAATACCAGATGCTGTGGTTATAGTTACCATGCACCAGACATTACTTTGAAGAAACTGGCAGACCACTGAGAGTATGCATTACAGAACACCAACATAATCTCAAGCAGGGTTTAGTAGAAAAATCCAAGCTAGCACAACATGCCTATGAAGGAGCACACTGGATTAATCTGAAAGAAGGCAGGATTCTAAAAATTGAGTCCAGTTACAATTAGAGAAAATACAAAGTGTTGGTCCATATGACATGTGAAGCTGAACCAATAAGTCAACCGAGCCTGGAAATGAATCCCCCTCATCAATAAGGAGATCAACAAGTCACGGGGAAATGAGGCCAAACTTGGTGCCCCAGTTTTAGGGTGATTTCAGAATATTCTGTCACCAGTAATCATTACACATTTTACCAAGGGATGACATCACATTAAGGGCAGCTTGGATATTCAGCCGTAATTGCATCTGGAATTTTGGCAGCTTAGGGGTTTTTGTGGTTTGGTATGGTGGATTTTAATTAGACTAACAGGGCATCTTTGTTTTATGCTCCTACATATCTTTTGTAATTTTTATTCAGGTTTTATATTTTGACATTTCACGCAGATAAAATGCAACCTGAGGAGTGTATATACCTGGCTCAGACTTCTGTATGTGTCCAGTGATGGAGGCTAGCTACTTCTAAGGGACCCCACAGAGTTGGAACCCCTTGTCCCTTTACTTTACCTGATGACAAAGACAGATCTGGTTCCCGAAATGTCATGTTATGAAAAACAACAGATGATGGCTAATGTCCAAAATGTTAGCTAAATCTAATGGTTATGATGTTATGTGATATTATTAACCTCATCAGTACAGTAGCAAAATAACAACTTACAAATGCTTTTTCAGCTCCAAAGCCTGAATGCACAGACAACTCAGAATGTACAAATGACAAGGCATGCATTAATGAGGTATGTCGAGATCCATGCGCTGAGATTCCCAACACTTGTGGCATAAATGCCTTGTGCCATGTACAACTTCATCGTCCTCTGTGTATTTGTAGAGATGGCTTCACAGGCAGTGCCCAAGGCCAGTGCTATGAGAGTAAGTACAGTAACAAATTGTCCCTTTCACTTAATTTTTAATAGTCTTATTACAGTGAACTCTGAATGGTATTTCTAAGTTGAATCCTTAAGTAACATTTTGTTACACTGCATATCATTGTAAATATTTAACAAACAAGTCTTGAAAATTATATTGTCACACACAAGCATATATCTATTCTTGCTATTGCAGAATCATGTTAGTAATAATCATATTACCCAAATGTTAGAATTTAAAAGGAACAGTACATAGTTTCAGTTATCCATATTTTGAAACTCGGTCTGTTTTAAATCGGCATTTCTGTAATGTTTATCCACACAGAACAGAAAGCTTCAGGTAGGGCGAGAGTTTAGTTTCCACATAATATGACAATACATTAATGTTCTTTAATCAATTAAGTTAAAAAAATCACTGTATTAGTATTTTGGAGGTAGAATAGCTATGGCCTGTGTCAGTGAACTAATAATATTCCATACTCTGTTTTACAGTTGGATGTCGATCTGACTCGGATTGCCCACCAACTCAGGCCTGTGTGAATCGCCAATGTGAAGATCCATGCTCTTACACACAGTGTGGAGTGAATGCAGTATGTAGATCTGACAGTAATCATCATGCTCGCTGCTATTGTCCAGATAATTATCGTGGAGATCCTCTTGTACATTGCAGTAGACCTGAATGTACCCATGATGAAGAATGCCCATATAACCTAGCATGTCAGAGTGAGCTCTGTGAGAATCCATGCAACTGTGGACCAGGAGCATTATGCACTGTGACCAACCACCACCCAGCATGTCAGTGTCCACCTGGTTACGTTGGCAATCCTCATGTTACCTGCACAATAGGTGAGATAATCCTGTCAAGTACTTAAGCAAAGCTTCATGCCATTCTTGAGTAACACTGAATTTTTATTACTGCAAAACATGTGGGACTCTAAGATATTATTTGGGAAATCTTTGTTTATGTCTATATTTCATAAGTACCATATTTTGTCACATTTTTATAGTGAAATAAGAGAAAATAAATTCTCATAGAATGAGTATGACCTATTACAAAAGCTTTCATAAAATTAGGGCTACTTTATCACTTTTATCATGATGAGCAATTTCTAGCTATCTGCAGCTTTTTTTATAAAATGTTTTACTGCCTATACCTGCAGTTTTCCATCCAAGGTATTTGTGGCTATCAGTCCATAAAAGTACCATTAAGCCATTCTCTGTTTTAGACAGTAAGAAATGCCAATCACTGTGTGTTTACTCCTGTGATATAGAAACAAGTTATTTTCTCCCACATAGCTACACTGATTCTCTCAGAAAGTTTAAATGTTGCCATTTTGTTACACCACTCTGACATGATGCAAATATTACTGCAAACACTGTAATTTTAGCAATATTTCTATGTCTTCTGCTGCCATCACAGTGATGATAGGATGGCAGATGGAGTTTTAGCAGATTAAGGTGTTGTCTGTCACAGAAGAAAGAAACATAACATCCAGTAATGTACATGTTTAAATGATCTGCTAGGGTCACAGAAGATCAGATACTGGCAAAAGTTGCTGGCTGAGGCTCTGCATTTCAATGTATATTGCAGCAAAGATATTTGGAAACATTTGCTTGTTTCATTGTGTGTTGTTTTGTTTGGATAGTGTACAGGAGTTGAAAATGTTTGCAATTCTGCTTTATTGAATTACAAAAGTTTTTCAACCCAAATTATGTTAATGATGGAGAAGTGCTGAGACTTGAATGTACTTTTCCATGATCAACTGTTTTAATAAATCCTTGCATAGATCAAGAAACCATCATTTGTGTCACAAAATGTTATTTGAATTGTGTGATAAAGTACACTTTTACCAGTTCTCAAGAGATAGAGCTAACATTTATCCTACTGACCACATACAAGTAACACTGGAATATTAAGACTGCAAGTTCAAATTGTGGTTATAGCATTGAAGTATGTCCATATTTTTCTGTGTTGTCTTGTCCTGTGCACATAGAAGCCTGTGATGGGCCAATCCCCATTCATCTAGTCCTGTTATATGTCTAAATATTTCATGGTTTCAAAATTAATTTTGATTAAGAACAGGCCAGAGGGTCTAATCCATTTTACCTGCAGAATAAATATATGTAGCAAAATTAATTATACATACTTGTTTTTAGCTCCTACTGTGGAACAACCTGAGTGTACAGTAGATGCTGACTGTGCCAGTAAGTTGGCTTGCTTCAGTGGAACATGTCGCAACCCATGCACAGAGACAAAACCATGTGCTGCAAATGCTGCATGTACTGTGGTTGATACATTGCCACTTAGAACAATGGCGTGTAGTTGTTTGCCAGGCTTTGTTGGAGATGCGGATGTTGAATGCAAACCAGGTATGTTCTCTTAGTAGTAAATTTGGTTACTATTTTAAGTGACAGACTGGTGGTGTCTCTATATTAGCAGAATATATGTAAGTGGCATTATGCCAGCTTACTTTGTAGAGAAAGCCCTTTTGGAGGAGCATATAAGTCACTCAATTGGTCAATATATTATATACCTTTTATGGTATCAAAGTTTATAACTGTGTTGAAAAGCACTTTCAACTGTAACCTATCGTGAGCCACTTCATTCCAGTCTATGTCCTCATGCCCAATTTCAGTATAAGGCGAGGTGCAAGCCTGTCACATATTTCACAATGCTGCCTATGGAGGGTGTTACACCCTCGTGCCACACCCTCTGTTTTCCTCCATCTCTTATTTTTCATTTACTTCTATACATATCTCCTCAGTGGTCTTAAATGAACATCATCAGCCTAGACCAGAAGCTGCAGTGGCCAATTTCATTCTAATCCCTCCCAATTTTCTTGGACCTTCATAATAGTGTATTCAAAGGCAAGGTAAAAAGCAATAATGATACATCATATCTTGTTTCATATCATTGTTAACATGAAATTCATCAGGAAAATGTTTGCTTACATGAACATTTACTACAGGCTTCATTTGAACACATCTTATGTGGATTGTGGTCTTCCAGGTTATGGCAGTATGAGGTTCACCTACAGAACTGTACTCAACTTATATCTTAATTGCATCATGCTTGTGTTTCAATACAATACTTTTATTTTCCGTCGTTTACACAAGCTTATTGTTAAAATCATATAAAATTTCACATAAAATTGTTACATTTTAAAATTGACGACATGTTTCGATATACAATCTTATCATCGTCAGGTCTATCAAAATTAAAATTAAAATCTGGTGTATCTGTTGCTCTGCTTATATACCCAGGCGCGTCTCCAAAAATAAAATCGAAGAAGCCTGGAGATGTAATAAAAACGAGTAAAAACAAAAGCAATATAAGCAGAGCAACAGATACACCAGATTTTAATTTTAATTTTGATAGACCTGACGATGATAAGATTGTATATCGAAACATGTCGTCAATTTTAAAATGTAACAATTTTATGTGAAATTTTATATGATTTTAACAATAAGCTTGTGTAAACGACGGAAAATAAAAGTATTGAACTGTACTCAAGTTTCATAACCCAGGAGACTACAGTGGAAAACTTCACTGCCATGAATACCCCAACTTACATTTTAATAAACCTAATTAGTTTCATGAATATATTTAAGCCTTATGCATATGTTTTCTTCAAGTATATAAATAGCTGATGTACTGTCCCATGTCATTATGCCAAGAAGTATAATGATTTGTCTTATTACCTTGAAAGTATATTAGTGGCAAAACCTAAGAGATACTATTTCTCAGTCCATATATTTAAAGTTACAGTTTACAACATGTCACTAAAACTCAAAATATTTTAGAATCACTACTTTCAATTTATTTATATTTGAAAATGTTGTAGTCCTTTGTCATTTACCATAAGAATTATCCTTGTATTTGGAAGTTGGCTTATTCAGTTCTAAATGATTCTGGCTATCTTAACTGGAAGCTTTTCTCTGTAGGATTTGAGGTTTTCACAGCAGTGAGTCTCAAGATTGCTGTCTTCTGGTTGTTGCACCTCATAGTTTACCAGACTACATGGCACAACACCCCAGAAGACAGCTATCTTCAAGTTCTTGTGTGATATTTCCTACTAAATACAAGAATATCAAAAGGAGGACCCATGACTCACAAAATACTTCCTTTCCCCCTTTCATCTCCACATCAGCATCAAACATGATCAATCTTTCATGAAGTGCAACATCATGCATATGTATCAGAAACCAACATAATAACAAAGAAGCCTACTAACTACCTATCATAAATGGTTCTTCTGAGAGACAAAAGAACTTTTTGCAAATGAAGTAAGAAAATAAAATGTGATTTATTGAGGATTGCAGACTAAATTATATAATCTGTAGCTAATTTATTAGATCATGGAGTATTGTCATTCTTGAGGAGCCAATAATCACTTAGCAGAATAAGAAGTTCTCAGCTTTCTACAAAACTCAAATATTAATTAACATGTTTACAATAGCCTATTTTGAGCCACATGAATTTAGGTCACATCATATTCCTTCTCTAAGATTCATTTAAATGTTATCTTCATATCTGTTTTTAGTTATTCCAATCGGATTTTTGTACTCTAATTCTTTTTGTATTTATCTTCTCTCTTGTGCATGTTACATTCCCTGATCACCTTCTCCTCCATAATTAAATCACCCAATTTACTTTTCTCAGAAGTATACAATCCATAAAATGTACTTTGATTTACTAGATGAATAGAAATTACAGTTAAATTAGCTTATAGTGTTAACATTTATTTTAAATAAAACCTGCTTTCAGGTAAACCTCAGGTTTTTTGTAATTGTTTTAATAATTCAGATTCACTAATTTCACTATACTAACATTTGTTATGTATTTTACAGGTCTTCAGAATGGTGTTAGAAGATTTAAATGGATAGCATCACTAACATGTTATGTGCATTCCTTAACATTACTAACAGTTGAATTCACACATTAAGTGACAGGTTTTAATGAAACTGCGTATGTACCTTTGATATTTTCCAGGTCACTGCCAATTTTTTCCTTCCCAGCTTATGCACTTTCCATATTGTTCACATTTTTCATATTAAAACAGCAACACACCAGTCAGATTCTGAAGTATAATTTTAATTCTATTTGTCAGTTAACTGATGTAATCAAGTGTGTATTAACTATTTTGGAAAGAAATTATTTAATCTGAAATAGTAGAATAAATGTATCATACAAATTTGTGTGATAGTAGTTTTATTTTTATTATTGTTCTTGTTCTTGTTTAGTCCTGGCTTAAGAATAGCTACATTAAATGTGATATTACTTTGTCCCCTTATGTTCCAATGCAGTAGCTTTCTGTATTTGTTCTAATATACTGTGAAAGTTTTAGTTTATAAGTGATAGGACCATGCTAATGTAAAGGTTTTTTTGTTATTTTTCTTGAGGATTTTCAAGTTGCAAATCATGATCTAATAGAAACTGTGAATAGTTCCTTTGTATTGAGAACTTTTGTTGTTGTATGTATTTTAAACTTTCATCAATCATTTTTGTATTCCATATGTACTGGGGTGCTGTGTACTGGACCATATTGCATTTGTGTCTTTAAGATCTGTATATTATCATGTGTTATAAAAATTGCAGCCGAGGAGCCAGGCTGCAGCAGCAGTGATGATTGCCCTCAGAGTGACACTTGCCTCAACAGGGAATGCGTCAATCCTTGCATCACGTCTAATCCCTGTGCACCTAATGCAGAGTGTCAGGCAAAGAACCATCGAGCTGTGTGTCAATGCCCAAGTGGTCTTATTGGAAACCCTTTCATCAACTGCTATCAAGGTACACAGCATCCTCTAATATATTTTTCACCTTTCTACACAACACAGTCTCATTAGTATTTAGTATTATATAGTAGTCATGGAGTTAGGTAGTTTGTTGAACCATTTTAGACAAAGCCATCCAAAAGTCTCTTTGAAGGTCATCTTAGGTTTCTTAATCCACATTGTTTTTTTTTTTAACTTTATCATTAGGAATTTAAACTACCATAGTATGGAACTGCCATCCAGAAGCTTAAAGTCATTTTACTAAGGAAAAAATTCCTCATATTTTACAGAATCCGAAAGTCCATTGCTGTGT
The DNA here is from genome assembly GCF_000696155.1 of Zootermopsis nevadensis. The sequence goes on from NW_019059680.1 coordinate 1,292,979, forward strand.
TCAGAAGAGTTCACCCCCAGTCCCAATCTTGAACCAAATGAATCCAGTTCACACCTTCTTACACTATTTTCTCTTTATACATTTTAATATTATCCAAACATCTATGCCTGAGTCTTCTGATCTTCAAAATGATCTCTTCAGAAACAAATTTGTATATGCGTTTCTCATGTTCTTTCTGCTCTTTGCATGTACATTTATACTAAGACATGTGCTTTTGAAATTGTTAGTTGTGAATTGCACTAAAACTTTTTGAGATACGATTTTTTGTAACATAGAAATTCCAACTGTGTATGATACATGTTATGAAAGGGTGAGATATTGCTTTATATCAAAGAGTTCTACCATACTGGGTCCAAACAACATTGTTATTTTGATAATGTAGGAATCATTTGAAAGCAAGTGTTGAATGTTAATAAATTAAATATTCTGAAACAGAGTTACCTCAGCCTGAGTGCACATCAGATCCTGAATGTCCCAAAGACAAGTCATGCATCAGTGAACATTGCCAGGACGCATGTGTGGTAGCCAACCCATGTGGTTCTGAAGCAGAATGTCACACCATCCAGCACCGACCAGTGTGCAACTGCCCAGACGGCTGGGGTGGTAATCCACAAGTCCAGTGTTACAAACGTAAGTGAAATAAATTAATTTCAAATTTAAATAACCACATTTGCCAACCTGTATTTTTCCAAACCTGTCTGCTGTTTTTGAATTCTTTTGTTGAAATTTTTGTCAGTAAGATTTAATTCAGATTAGGCTATACCCAACACAAGACAATGGTTGTTTACTTGCAATAATAGCATGGCCTTCCTAATGTTATTGTATGCTAGAGTTCAAAACACAAGAGAAGTTTTTAAACTTAATCCTGTTAAAATGTTGTTCCATATTAGCATAAAATACGCATATACATATAACATAAAAATGTGAAACATTTTGTCACTTTTAATAAAGTTCAGGTAAGGAGCCTATGTTGCACAACTTCTCACAGTATGGAAAATAACTTTTCCTATTTTCTTTCTTTTTCTTTTATTTTTGTATTTGTGGTACTTTCTCATGATTCACCAGAATAAAGGTAGCTGAAGTATAAACTTATCACTCATCTCCATTTCATGCCTTGATCAAAAATGTATTTAGCTTTACATCCATGCCAGTATACTTCTTCATAATATGGAGCTTGAACATTGGGAAAATATTACCTTTTCTTCGTATAATTTTATGATAGAAGTATTTGTAAAATGATACTATAAACTTGCCACATTTAATTTGTTATATGATGACACAAACTCACCATGCCTTGTTCTTCCTTTTCTCTGTTCTATACAGCGGAGTGTAAGGTGGATGCAGACTGTGTCTTTGACAAGGCCTGCATCAATGGTAACTGCTTGAATCCTTGTACATTTGGACCAGGAAGTCAGTGTGGAAGAGGGGCAGAATGTCATGTTCAGGCTCACCGAGCACAATGTGTGTGTCCAGCTGGCACACAAGGAAACCCTATGTTGTCATGTATCGCTGTGGTGTGTCAGTACAATGAGGACTGTGCAGATGATAAAGCCTGTGATCGGCTGAATAGAGTGTGTCGACTTGTCTGCGAGAGTGATACATGTGCTGATTCTGCTGTTTGCATTGGCAGAGACCACCAACCAAAGTGCATCTGTCCACCCGGAACAACAGGAAATGCATACATTGAATGCACTGGTATGTGGCTGGATTTATTGCTAGTTAATAAAATTATATATGATCTGCAGTGCAGTTGTCTATCATAGATGAACTTAGTTAGTCATAAATGTAGGTACTGCAAGTGCTCCTTCTTCAATTACAAAATACAAATTCACCGTAAATTTTGAAATATTATCATTAAGATCATGTCCATTTCAGGACCAAGAATTCCAGGACCACAGCCAGAATGCAGACAGGATGCTGAATGTCCTTCACAGCTGGCTTGTATCAGCTCACACTGCCAGAATCCGTGCACTGTGGCTAATATATGCTCACCTGATCAACAGTGCCGTGTCCTTGACACACTCCCTCTTCGTACTGTCATCTGTCAGTGCCCTCCAGATACCATTGCTGATAGTAATGGACATTGCAAACAAATTGGTGAGTCAGCATGTTTGCATTTAGTTTGTCTTCCTGTACTATGGTGCCCTTCACCCTAGTCTTTCTGTCACCCAATTTCACATTGAGCTTCTTTCTAAAATCACTGGACATTGTGTGACAGTACCACAGCAGTTTATGGCCATAGTATGCTATTAAATGGTAGTAAGTACGTCAATCATAGTTATAAGTAAATATATCATTATTTATTGAACTTTTTTATTTTGCTCTTCCTATCAACAGTACAAGGACAGCCACAATGCACATTGGACTCAGATTGCAATGACTCTGATAAGTGCATACGAAGCCATTGTGTGGAAGCATGTCAGGTGGATGTGTGTGGAGTGAATGCTGTCTGCAGTTCTTATGGTCATCGTGCAATATGCTCATGCCCACCAAGATATGAAGGCAACCCACACATTGAATGTACTAAAGGTACAAAATTGCATTCTGAATATAATAATTATTATGTTATTAACCCTTTCTATGTCTCTCTCAAGTTTAATTTTGGAGAGATGACATTATCTGCATCCCCAGCCATGATATAACTGATTTTCAGAATTATGCTAGGAATATGATTAGTGAAAATATACGTGATTTGGAAAAATATGTGTCTTAAGAGAGATGATTTTAATAGAATTTATTTGCATTTAAGTTCGTCTTCTCTTCCTCCTCATATTATTTCCACATAAAGTGAGTCATTAGATGAAAAGTTATACTCCAAAGTTATTTCTTCACCATTGCCACCATCGAAAATTTGTGTTGTAATATAACATGAAAATATAAATGAACTGTAGCTGCTAATTTTAAATCAGGAAAAACTGATACTTTATCATCAATTTATGAGTAAAATAAATGAAAGGTGAAATTTGAAGTTCTTACAGTAATGAGAATGTCAGTTGCATATTGACTTTATTTTGTGACAGTATGTAGTAATACAGTGTTTTGACACCCTTTTCTTTTGAACAGAAATAAAATAAATAACAGTTTTCAAGAAAAGGTAGCTGGATAACAGGTTTAAAAAATTAGCTTATTATAACTTAAATTCCTCATTTGGTATTTTAAAAGTTTAGTTTTTCATGTTTGAGTAGCAGTTCATTTCTTTATAGAAAGAAACATTATATGTGTGTATTTATATATCCAAAAATTACCTGTTTAAATGGAGAGATTCAGCTGTTCCATAAATAAAGTGTATTTATTTATTCACCTATTTATTTTATATCTGTTTGTCTGTCTGTATATCTGTTTCACTATATATTGTATATATATTGAAATTTATAACATTCATGTTGCTTTTCATTGCAGTGTCGTTACTTCCTTTCACACCACCTGAATGTTATATGGACACTGACTGCACAAAGGACCGAAGCTGTGTAAATCAAATCTGTGTGAACCCATGTCTTGTGGGTAATCCTTGTTCTAGTGGAGCGTTCTGTCATGTCCAGGATCATTCACCAATATGCAGGTGTCCTGTTGATTATGAAGGCAATCCCAGATTTGAATGCAGACCACGTAAGTTACAATTGCTCTGTGTGTATTCGTTATGAGTGATAATTGTTACTTATGAATTTTTTGTGTTTATGAAAAGAGTTCTTGATTTTCATATTGTTGCATGCAGAATAACTTCTAACTGTTCTTATTTGGAAATTGCTCTCCAAATTCTCCAGTTACATTATCAATTGGGGTGTTTCCTATTCTGGCATTCAGGTCGCATGCTAATATTATGTAATCATTTTTGTTTACTTTACTAATTATATCTTGTAATTGTTTATAAAAGTTCTCACTTTCGTCTTCTCCTGGATCATACAGGGTGATTAGTGTTAATTTTCCTCTATTAACTTTGATTCTGATTTGTAATATTCCTTCATTCCAGAATTTATAATGGAGAATCTTATTTTGTATTGATTTGTGACACCATATCATCACTCCTGCCTGAGCATGGATGTTTCTAACTACACCTGAACATATAATTATAATTCTGAGACTCAGTAGTTCCTGTGTTTCATGAGAATAGAATTTGGAATTTTCCATTCTTTCAGCTTCATATATTGATGAGATTCATTAGAATTAATGTAACACACTTATTTCTCACTGATCATAGTGTTTGACTTTATCGTATGGGAGTAGGAGATTTAAACTCCCATACTATGAGACTGCCAACCCAACTTTAATTTCAGATTTAGCTGTATGCTGGTGTGACATATGGCCAGCTAGACCATGCATAACATGTAATAGTCAGTCACGAAAGGTTAATGTTTTGTTCTTATTTTCAACAGCTTCTGCACCAAATGTTGGTTGCACATCCAATTCTGAATGCTCTCTTCAAGAATCTTGTGTCAATGGACTGTGTCTGAACCCCTGCAACTGTGGACCAAATGCTGAGTGCAGGATTTCAAACCATTATCCAGTTTGTTACTGTCAGCTAGGTTACTCTGGCAACCCACAGGCTGGATGCTTCAGAGGTACTTGTTTTAAAGTATAATACATAAGTTGAAGTAACATGTTCAAATTTCTACTGATGATTTCAAAATTACAGTGATCTGGTCATATGAATAATATAAAAATACACATAATTGTAGAATCACATTTTAAAACTAATTCCTCCCTGAAAACATGATCACATATTGCAATATGCTTTATATAGATAATTTATACCTGTAACTAGAGATGTAAAAATCCCAGAAATTATTAATTATGGAAAGAAATGGGGAAAAGCCTGAACAAAATTGTAATACATTGGAAAAACAGACAACAATAAAGAAGTTAATACTGCCTCAAAAATTGAAGAAAAAACTGATAAACTTTATTAGATTATTTTTTAATATGAGTAAAAGTAATTTTCATGGCAGGTACTATCTGTATTTCATTTGGCTTACACTGTCTGTATTTTAATTGTTGACATGCACTTTCTGTATGTTAGTTGTGGTGTCATAACCATACATTAATACAAAATAACTGCCACTGGACAAGAAATTAATATTGTTTTCTGGGACTGATAGAGTTAAGCACAAGCAGCCTAAGAATAATGTACAAACAGTCTCGTCATCTTGCTAAAGTGAAAAACTTCATCATTCTCAATATTTTCAATTCTACCTCTCAATTTATATTCTCCCAAACTTTTGTTTTTTACCCTCTCTTTCAGAAAACAAAATTGATTATTTCCATACCCCACATATCTGCCTACAAGTCTTCATTAATTCAGCCATGACAAGTGGGCCCTGTTTAATATTATCTTATATTTGTTAATTATGTAATATTAATTATACAGAGATTCTTGATTAACTTAAATTTGCATTTATTTGCAAACTAATATTATAACTTTGTTTCATCATAGTTGGATGTCAGTCAGACAATGAGTGCAGCAGTGACAAAATGTGTTATAATGGTGAGTGCCTTAATCCATGCATCTTGGGAGTGCCTTGTGCTGCCAATGCAGAATGCTATGGTGATACCCATCGTGCAGCTTGTAGATGTCCATCTGGCTACGCTGGCAA
>NW_019059680.1:1306918-1317173 GCF_000696155.1 Zootermopsis nevadensis
GGTGATGAACCTTCGGGTTCTGTAAGCCATCTGTTTGGTTGGGTCCACTATTTGGGAAGCCTGAGGGGAAGAGACCACTGGGGAGACCTAGACGTAGATGGGAGGATACTCTCAGGCGGGATCTATGGGAGATAGGAGTTGAAGGAGACTGGATTTTGCTGGCTCAGGACAGGGTCCGGTGGAGGGCTTTGGTTAATTCGGTGATGAACCTTCGGGTTCGGTAAGCCATCTGGTTGGTTGGGTCCACTATTTGGGAAGCCTGAGGGGAAGAGACCTCTGGGGAGACCTAGACGTAGATGGGAGGATAATCTCAGGCGGGATCTATGGGAGATAGGAGTTGAAGGAAACTGGATTTTGTTGGCCCAGGACAGGGTCCGGTGGAGGGCTTTGGTTAATTCGGTGATGAACCTTCGGGTTCGGTAAGCCATCTAGTTAGTTAGTTAATGGGTTACCAAGCAGAATAGTGTAACAATGACACTCTAAACTTGAAATTGGCAGATACTCACTTTGAATTTCAACCAGGTTGCTGGCTGTCCTGACTGAGTGTTCTTGTGGTTTCCCTCAGTCTCTCCCAGCAAATGCTGATATAATAACTTACAATATGTCACATCAGAGGTAATAAAAAAGAAGAGCTGTTGCAGTCCCTAAAGCAAAAGAAATAAGAAAACCTACCAAAAAAAAAAGAACCCACTTGTGGTCTTCTGTGATAATAGCCATTATAAATCTATTTGTTCAACAGGTGAACATCCAGAATGTGAGTCTGATGATCAGTGTCCAGACAATCGATACTGCAACCCTGTGACAAAGACATGCGATGACCCTTGTTCTTTTAAGAACTGTGGAGAGAATGCTTTCTGTAATGCCTCCAGTCATCAAGCAGTGTGTCACTGTGTTTCTGGCAGCAATGGAAATGAATATGTTAGATGCAGTAAGTAAAGTTGTACTTAGTATGGTCTGAGGTTTCCATGGTGGTGAGTCCAAAGGTGGCTGTCTTCTGGGTTGTAGAGCTGTGTAGTCTAGTAGAAGTTTACCATTGTTTCAGAGATCCTTGCTACCTTGGTAAACTTCTACCAGACTACACAGCTCTACAACCCAGAAGACAGCCATCTTCGAACTTGTACTTATTAGACTGGGTTTGGTCACCTGAATGCAGAATAAAGCATCTAGACTCATTTTAAAAATATTCTTTATACTCATAGTCAGTTTTTCTAATATTGAGCTTGCTGTGTAAAGAACAGAGACGTATTTTGAGATATTTATCTCATGAACATCTACTATTTCTTTTATCCATATAATTTTATTTTATGAGTACATAATAGAATGAACATACAATTTATTAAATTCTTGTAACAAAGTGGCAGTCTTAATAATTCAGAGGATCTTGACCCCTTCCCCTTTGCAATAGATTACACTGCAAAGTAGAAACTCTCAGTCTTGTACAGTTTTGTATGTTAGTACATTTAGAAACAGTACTCACACATACGTGCGCATGCACACATACCAACTCACATTTTTATATTTTATTCTTGAATAGCTACTGTAATTATAAACAGAATAACAGTAGATGAGATGCTTAATATTTTTAGTTAAATGAAGTTTACCAATATTTACTACCCACATGTTAAGGGTGTCTTGTCTTATTCTAATTAAAATTTCAAGATTTACATAATATTCAATTAAGCTTGTAGATGGGGTATGCATTCTGATGTATCCGTTTCTGACAACATTTATGGTGTAATAGCAGAGAATATAAATGGGGATAAGAAAAGTAACCTTTTAACTTGATTTAATTTATTGGGGAGGGGGAGTTAGGATAATAACTTTGTAATCAAGTTTGTTTTTAAATTTTACTTACATAAATATTCTTACCATTGCGATGTAAATTGGATAAATGTGAAAGAAAGAAACACTGCCAAAACAAAGCCCCATAAACATACCATTTTTACCAGACTTTTTCTTAAATACTATGCCAGAAATAGTTTAATCATTTTAAACATGTCATTGCAAGTCTTCAATATAGAAATATGTAGAAGATTTTAGTTAAAAAAATTTAAGGGAAGAGATGTAGGCACAAATTGTGTGAGCACAATAATGAACCTTTTGGTTCCATAAAATGCAGCTTCTCAAGATGACCTCTTCTCTATGGAATTATTTGTTTCAGCATTATACTGTCTAGGATCTCATTCAGTTTCAATTTCCTGTTTGCAGATCAAACATCTAAATTCCGCACAGTTTTCCCACAGCCTAAAATGGATGTAAATTGTCTGTCTGATGGAGTCCAAGTGGTCATGAACTTTGAAGAACAACTAGACTTCAATGGTGTTCTTTATGTGAAGGGACACAGCAAGGATGAACAATGCCGACGGGTGGTCACCCTACCTGAATATTCCACATCATACAATGAAATCTTCAAGGTCAATTTTGGCAGATGTGGACTCATCCATGTGAATGTAAATACCTTGTTTATTCATTTCCATGTGTTTTAAGTATAGTTTTAGTACATTTTAAGCCAGGTTCCCCTTTCCTTTCTATCTCTCTCAGAGAAAGCTCACATTAGACTCAAAAATTGTGCTTAAAATTATCATACAGTTTTGCCCATCAGATATGTAACTTATTTCAATTAAATGCCAAGTTAGTATCATTTGTGATTGTTTCTGTCATAAGATGTCAGGATCATTCATCATCATTATTAGAATGTAATGCCAACAAATTGCGGTATCATTCCTTATAATTGTGCTCATTAATTTTTCAGGGTCAAGCAAGCTTTATCCTTGTCATCCAGAAACATCCTAAACTTGTAACTTTCAAAGCTCAGGCCTATCACATAAAGTGTGTGTATCAGACTGGTGAACAGAATGTAACCTTGGGCTTCAATGTGTCAATGTTGACAACAGCAGGAACAATAGCTAACACTGGCCCACCACCCACATGCATTATGAAAATTGTGACTCAGACAGGACAGGAGATAAACCAAGCTGAGATCGGAGACAATCTGCAGTTACAAGTTGAAGTGCAACCAGCAAGTGAGTATTAGGGTCTCTTTTGTTTCCATCCTCTCCTCCAAGAAAATGCATGAAAGTAGTGATTTTCAAGTATAATTACATAAAGCTGTCATTTATTTTATGCAGCCCTGAACAAAACAGAAATAAGTTGTGTTAAATATAAAGAGACAGAAATTTGAATCCAAATTTTCAAATTTGAAGATAATCAAATTTGCTTTAGCCTTTAATTTATCACATAATGTTTTCCAGTAAGTCCAGGAAGGTGTACTCTCATTATATAACACAAATTAAACTTCTTTCATGTTTCATATTACTAACAAAATTTTCTTTTTCTTGTGTATGTGTGTAAGTATGGGGTAGAGGGTCACAAGACTGTTAAAGTAAGATGATAGTAGAAAATCAGACAGATTTTCTTTTCTTCATTAAAAAATATTACCACAATTTTAATTTTCACTTTTGGAACCTTTCATTGCTCCTTCATAGACCATATAGTCTAATACAACCCAGTCAACCCAGCAATTTCATGTCTCCACTTTTATAACTTGTAGGGGGTTTAATAACACAAAACTCAATAATCACTTGGCACACTGATGCCTGTTGTATTCCAAGATATCTGATGTTAATTCTCAACATCACTACTATGAAATACCATGAATTGGCTTCATTTGGAAGAAATTGCACATTAATTTAGAGCAGTCTGGAAAAACATCCCATATTTCACCTTGCTGGTTCATCATAACTGATTAATTTGGAAACTGTTTTCTCTTAACAGAAGCTCAAAGAAGGACTCATTGTCAGCCATTATTTTAAAACTTGTGAAAGCTTATTTTGTATGTTTTGGAAATCACTTATTCAAATAATAATCTTGTATTTTGTTCAGTCTAATTGCTTTTATGTGTTTCATTTCTCATGCTATACCAGTATTGCTTTTTATTATTTACTCATTTGAACTGTACTGTATTTCAACTTAATTATGATTAAAATAGGCCATTGTTGTTGCTCTTGGGAATGTAACTACCACTTACAACATTGTGTATATGGGAAATCAAGTTACAGGTTCTGAACACGTGACTTCCAAACTTTAGGAATGCAACACATTCAGAAGCTGAAAATTTCATGTGTTTATAATCACAGAAATTATTATTACAACACTAATGCCAGGCATTTGTTATTCTATATGCATGAAGGTTCAAATAAGATAAATCTTGATAGCCTATGTTTTTTGGTTTTCCATGCATCCTCTCCTTTCATTATCCTAGATAAATGAGGATATAATATACATTTATGGTTTGAAAGTAATAAATCTGTTGATTTACATGTTCTGTTAATATTTTAGGTATTTATGGTGGATTTGCACGTAGCTGCATTGCCAAAACAGTGGAAGACAGTATAGAAAATGAATACATTGTAACAGATGAGAATGGTTGTGCAACTGATCCTACAATATTTGGTGAATGGGACTATAATCCTGACACCCAGTCTTTGCTGGCCAGTTTCAATGCCTTTAAGTTCCCAAGCAGTGATAATATCAGATTCCAATGTAACATCCGTGTATGCTTTGGAAAGTGTCAACCGGTAAGTTACTGTATGGGTCTAAGATACCAAAGATGGACTTTATGATACCTTTTTTCCTTTTAATTGTGAAATAGAATCCTCAATTAAATTCCTTTTTGTAAGATGTTAATTTGTTTAGTTTTTAGTTTCTGTGGTTTGCAGCAAATTTTCTCATTTGTTGAATTTCCTCCAAGTTAACCTTTATTTTAAACAATCGTTGGATTTAAAGCCCTATATTTCAGGGCTGCCAGCCAGACTTTAACTCCAGGTGTAATGGCTTAGCTGTGTGCTACTGCAACACACATCTAACTGGACTGCGTGTAAACCATGATACATGATTTATAAAGGTTAGGGTCTTCTTATTGAGGACCAAAGCAGAGCAGAGTTAGGAAGTTTTTATTGTTTATGATAACAATAGTAATCTGCTCTATTTTCAAGATGGTACCTGCTATAATTGAAAAAATAAAAAATAAATAAAATACGAGTAACTCATGTTATCCGAACAAATATAGGTTCTTATTTAGTACAGATTACTGCACAAAACATTTACAACAAATTATCAAATAGCGAACTGTTTTATTATATTTGTTGCATCATGAAATGGATATGGCCAAAAGATGTACAATTGAAGTGTATATTCCAGAATTTTAGCTTGCATAGGTCACATTTCACAAAATTAGCATCAGTTAGATTAAAATGAATTCCACATTTTATTTCTTTTCTGCTGTATGCAGTGCTAACATAAGGAATAAGTGTCTGCTTCATAGACCAATTGCCAATATCTCATGCTTCCAGAAAAGTGCATTCTATGCTGGCATAAAAATTTTCAAGTCTGACATGTAGTCTCATAAGTCTCATGAATAAAAAGTTACAATTTAAAGAAGCATTAAAATGTGCTTGCATACATACTCATTTTACTCTGTTTTTGAATTTCTAATATTTTAGAATGTCTCTTAAAGGTTTTCTTGCATTTGTATGTGTGGATTTATTTGAAACAGTTCATTACTTTATGTCAAAACTTTATTTATTCTATGTGAAAAGTTTATAATATAAATAGTTTGAATTGCACTTGCATATATGTACTGTATTTCTTATGACTTATTGCACACCCTATTGCCATCTTACTAAGTTGTGGATCCAAGTAATGTAATAATGTTTTTTGTGACTGCTTGTTTGCTGCCCCATCCCAATATTACTTCTAATTCGTATTCTTCAGTGTTATGGATTGTTTGTCTCTTCCCACTGACACTTAATATGTTTGTCACTGACTATATTTTTTACTATGATGTAGACAAACTTGTATTTGCACAATGGGTAAATCACTAATACAGTAATTTATACTGTTATTTCAACAAAATACAACTGTACATGAAGCAGAAATTATAAATAATCTCTGTAATTTCATTAAAGCTGAGATGTTAACTTAAATTCCTTTCTTTAAAAATATTAATCTATAACAGGTGAACTGTCGAGGTTACAATGCATTTGGACGACGACGTCGTGAGATTGCAGAGCCTAGAAACAATACAGATGTTGCTGTATCAGAGTCTGTTTATGAAGGTCAACTGAGAGAGGAAATCACTATCCAGTCAAATGCCATTCTTACATTTGAACGACGTGAAGAGAGATTAGTTGATCCAACAGAAGGTATTATATAACTTTTATTCTTCTCATGCATTTTTAACAACTGTAAGGGCACTTAAACATGGTCTGATACATTCGATGTTGGTATTAGTCATTCCTTTCATGAATTCTGATATCGTCAGTGTTACTGTTGATACATCCACTCGAGTGCTGTGGAATAATGTGGCTGTTAATTTCAGTCTGTTGTAATTTGAATAAATTTGTGCACATTGAAAAGGAAAACAAGTTATTATATTTCTACACTTCAGAAGAAACAATTTCACAGAAATTTGCAGCAAATAAATATTACAAGTGTTGTCCCATAAACAGGGCCTGACCTCCATTAACTCTATCAGTTAATATATGTTGTATTTTATGTACTCATAGCAACACGAATCAGTTGCATAAAATTTCAAATTAATTTACAGGTGTTACATTTCAGGAAGAATCATATGAGCACACTGACTCTGAAACATTAGTTTCCAGAACCAATATATTGGAATATGTCTTAAAAAAATATATACTTGCACTTTTTACTAAATGCCAATCAGTAATACACTGAAATGATGGTGGGGACTGCTATCATCAATCAGAATGACAGTTTTATCAGAATTATGACTGTGCAAAAGGCATCAGTTACAACATACATATTTTAATACATATGATACCAATATCAGATCATGTGAAAATGCTTCAATGATAAACCTAAACAAATTAAATTAGCCATATTATATTAAGTACCACTAATTGTATGATTGAAGATTTATCTTCCTCACAAAGAATAATTTCCTGTGTATTTAATTACTGAATTATTGTCACTATACTGACTTTGATTTTCTTAGTGGCTGAACATTTATAATGAAAAAGCTGCTTCTTTCCCATGAAGAGATATGCTTATTTGGTAAAAGAAGTATATAGAAATATATCATTTTGTAGGTATTGAAGGAAGAGTTTGTACCAATTAACAGGTAATAATCTAAAGAGGAAAACAAAACTTACAAGTGGACAGGCTGACATGAGTGCCTCTATCCCCTTGTATAAAAAACACATGTTCCTTAAACATTGTGTTATGTATATAATTCTGTGTACCATAAGGATAAAAATCAAACAGCTATGCATAATAGTTTGTTGTCTTCAAATCAGTTTGTAGAGTGATCAACAGCTGTTGAAGTCCATATGACATTCAACTGTATGAAATCAGTACAGCATTAGTACCAAATACTGAGGTAAATAACATAAACATTTAGGGTTAAGTAAAGTAAAGTTTGTCCCACTATACGCCATGTAGGCGCTTGGGGTGAGTGGAGGTGTAGCTCCTCTCTTCCTTGACCTCGGCACTAGATGGGGGTGAGTGGTCATCATCACGCCCCGGCCGGCTTTACCCCCGGGAAAGGACCCCCGGTCCCCCGTCGGGGATCGAACCCCGGTCGTCCAGCCCGTAGCTAGTCACTATACTGACTGAGCTATCCCGGCTCATAAAACATTTAGGGTTACATTTTTTAATGTAAAAATTAAATAAATCAACCTGTAACATCTTCAGGTGGAGACATGCTTTGGAAGGTTTTGGAAACTATCAGTCACAAAAGTGATATATTCCTTATGTTTTGTTACCATGTTTTGGATAATAATCTGTTGGCAAATTTCAGCCAGTTTCAAGACTTGTAATTTTTAATTATCTAAAAATAAGTTAGGATTATTTCTTGAAAATACAGAGATTAATTGCCTTTATTAATGGTATATTTTACAGCGCCTGATGTTCAGCAAATGGAGGACATATGTGTGTCAATGATTGGCTTCATCATTGCATTGGTGATCACAGCACTTCTAGCACTTGTGGCAGTAGCTGTAGCAGTGTCATGCTGGTTGATGGCTTACAGGAGGAAACCCAAGACAACAGGGCCTCTTCCCCACCCACCTGAATTCCCCAATCCACTCTTCACCACACCAGAGCCTGTTGCAGAGCCATCGCCAGACTACCTCTCTTAATGTGCCTTTGCAGACAAATTAAAACCAAAAATATGGGATATATTATGTGAATATATGAAATTATATTTAATTTGATCTAAAACTTCACTGGTTAGACATATGCCGCTGAATTCACCAATTTATCAAATCCACTGATAGTGTGACTCCTGCCATTTATGAAATGGATAATCACTTATCTATGATTGATTTGTGTACCCCTGTAGTGAATTTCAGCCAGATACTGTAGCATACAATGTTAGTGAGTTAAAGAGAGGAAGTTTCACAATATCACTTTCAACCAGAAATTATTACCTGCTCTCGGTGTAATGAATCGTCTTCCTCTTATTTGTGTGCTGCATTTTGTTATGTGAAATACATGTTTTAAGCGCTGTGTTAACGAATATTGAAAATGCATTATTGATCAAGTTTAAAGTGAACTTTATTGACAGAAACCCGGTAAGTAATATGATGATCTTGAGTGTATTTTCATAGTAATCATCTCCTCCGATGGCTGTATGACAAACGTATGATAATAATGTAGTATTTCAGACAGGGGATTTTTCTTTTAGTGGTGGTGGTGGCTAATTTGTATATAATTATTTAACACTTATTATTTTCTTAAATTAAATTAGAACATTTTTTCACCTTTAGAATTTGTTCAGTTGAACATGGTTCAGATTTGGTGCTAATTTTACAAAATGTTTCCTTTCTACACCCCTTGATACTCGCATTTATGTCTTGAGGCCATTGCCTCAACATTAAACTGTAAAGGTAACAATGTTAAGCCATTGGAGGATTTGTGAGTTTTTATAACTATAAATATAATATATTATAAATATTAAGTGTATAGAGTGAGAGAGTATGTGTATTGTATGTTTTAGAGTGGAGTGTCTACTCTCCTGTTGTGTGAAATGACTGGGAGCTATATGCTAATCATTTGTTTCACTTCTGTCTCTACTAAAGAAAAGTTGATTCATTAACATTCCATATGCATATGCTTTGTGTAATTCTCCCAGTCCTTTCCACATCCCAGTATTGTATATTTTATTTGATTCCCTGTGAAGAATCACAAATATTTAGGTTCAATGAAAGTATTGCAGGATCCAATACTCTTCAAGAAAACTATTGTCTTAATTTGCCAAATACTGTGGTCCTAATCCTTCCATACATTTTGTTGCAATATGGGGTTAAAAAAGAATTAGTGTTCTGGAAAATTGAGATAAAATTATTATTTTTGTATGCTTCACCATATTAATGTTCCATGTATGGTTATTACAGTAAAAGACTGCCAGTTTGATATTTCATTTTTGTACTTTCATAGACTTTGATCTTGGAGGCTAATAACTTTCCTAAATGTAACTGTGACGTATATCTGAAAGTGGGCATGCATATCTCCTCACAAATGGGAAGCTTTTCTTTAATAGTTACCATTATGTAAACAGAATGTCTAACATCAACACATTTCATATGTACCATGCCTTCTTGCTGTGAAATTTTTAAATATTTAAATGTTAATTGTAAAGTATTAAGCAATAAGAAAGAATAGCACTTCTTTATATGTAGAAGTCATCATCCTTAAATTACCACATTAAACTCTTTTAAATTCTACAGCTATGATTATAAAATAATGGGAATTGTTTCCTTAAATATATTTAAATATTTGTTTAAATATAGTAGCTCTGTGTATTTCTCCCCCTCCTCCTCTCATTGAATATTTTAAAGTAACCACAAATACATTGGTTCTTTAAATTTTAAACCTTGCCACCTGAATAACTACCTGTTTCACATATATAATTATATTACTTTATATACAATTTTCTGTCTAGAACCTAATTAAACGTTGATTAAGAGTACATTTGAAATATCATATATGATAGCAAATTATAAAAGTTATTTGAAAGTGTATAATTAGCATTGGAATATTTTGCACCTTATCATCCAAGAGGTTTTTTCATTAGACTGTTAAAATAATGTGTTTCTGTTAGGGATTTTGGTGGGAGTAGTTTTCCAAGATTGGTGTCAGTTGTTTTTCAGAGTTAAAATATACATTGACACTTCTTTTGTTCTCAGTACTTTCAGAATCATGTTCCTGTTCTCTTGATAGTCAAGTA
>NW_019059680.1:1373844-1395427 GCF_000696155.1 Zootermopsis nevadensis
AACGTTTAAGGATCCTCACTATAGACCTACTTGATTCCATATTTCTTTTAGTACCCGTGTGTCAGCAAGATCTGTTCTAGACAGGCGATCGGATAAGTTTTTCTTGTTTACGAATACAACTTACAATCATATGGTCCCTGGAATACAGATGGCAAAACCTAGGCTTTTGGGTGATTCAAAACAACCGAATCAGTACAAAGAAGTTATTTAGCAATTCGAGTAATCGAGTCGCTTTTGAATAAGTAATTCACCATTCAGTAAACCAGAGGGGAGGGATTATGGGCTCGAGAGTGAAGGGAAGGATTCGGAATGGAGTGAGTGAGTTAAGCGTACTCTATTTGTATAATTGAGTCATCTAAGTGAATGAGTGACAGACCATCACCGATTAACGTCTGAGGTTGACTAGTGGTAGCGTGTATAAAATCCGGACGATAAAATTTTGACATGAAATCTGCAGCAAGTTTAGTACATTTCATGGAATTCGTAACTGGCTACGGTTGTGAATATGGACACGTAGAGCTGCGAGCGCTAGTTTCCAAGAGTAGCTCACAGCATAGAGGTCAGTGCAGACTGAGTCTGTGGCATAGCAACGCCGTAGCTACACACTGATTTCAGAACCAACACCAAGATTGCTCTGACTGGACAGCCGTCTCTTGCACGTGTGTAGCTTTTCACCAGGCATGTCTGCCCAGATTTCTACTAACACCCTTTCCTCAAGGACATCCTTCTCAGTCTGCTGATTGTGGATTATGTGAAAGATTGCATAATGTAAGGATCAGATGATAATTGAGACTCGCTTTTTGCTGGTGGATAGTAATGCTTACTTGAAGTTCATGAAGAGATGAAAATGGTGGATTGGCGGATGCATCACACTCGTATTTGCCAACTCTACCTTCTGAATGTGATTAAGGCGCGATACCGCTGTGTTACCCCCTCAAATACTGGCGACTACTGTGACCATGGCTTTCTTGTGGGATGTTGTACCGTGTAGACCAGTAGAAATTAACCGACGTTTTAAAGGACCTTCCTGTCTCCAATGCTTTAATATCAACTACACACCAGGATGCAATGTTTGGAAATACGAATAATGTTCAGTGTCGCTTATTTTGATTAATGAAGCCATGGATTATTCAGTGAGGTTGAAGAAATTTTTCGTTCGTTTTATTCTCTTTGCTTTCGAAGATGGTTTTTATTGCTGAGGGTAACATTCGGTAGTGAAGATACGAGAATGAAATGGGCGTTTCAAAACTTGTTTAAACGGACCGGAAAATGAAATACACTAATAGTAATGGACTCTACAATTTATTTTGGATATTTTTATAATTATATTATTTATTTCATATTTACTTACGGTTTCTCATGCTTTGCATTTTCATCCTATTATTTCTCGAAACGGAAAAGAACGCAAAACTTATCAGCTGACTGGCATTTTAACTTGAACTATGTATATGGAAAAATCTTACGAGAAGAAGAGATAGGATGGTGGGACACATTTTGAGGCACCTATGATTGGTTAATTTGGTAATGGAAGGAACAGTTGAAGGGAAAAATTGTAAGAGGAGACAAAGATTGGAATATGTGACGCAGATTTTTGAGGATGTGGGCTGCAAAAAACATGTGGAAATGAAGAGACTGGCGCAAGATAGACGGAAATGGAGGATCTCATCAAACCAGTCGGAAGACTGATGACAAAGAGAGAGGGAGATATCGAACTAAATTCCCAGGCCATCCATCTGCTGTACTTTTAGCGAGCATTATCTTTCTGAAGGAGCCATATGTGTCATTCTTCCATTTATTTCCGTTTGTCAAGCAGTACCGCCCTCCACCCTGTTATTTCATGAGTTCTGAAAATTGCTCTGGGTCATCATGGATGAATAAAGTATGGACATTTTCTTTGTTAACCACTCACAAACATAATTGGTCACGTAGCCTTTCGATTAGGTACACTCAAGAGGCTGACCTACATATAACCTGAATTATGAAGCCTTTTTGTTATTCAGAACTGAATCTTATAACTGGAAGTGCCTGTCAACAAGGGTGTAAAATTTGAATTATGCTCTTGGCAGTAGTCCTCCACTATCACTTTATATGCAGTGTGTGCCAGCACTTGAGTTCAGACCAAGATTGTTATAGAGAACGATAGGACAGCGTCAGTATTACGACAACGTATCGAGATTTTCCAATAAAGTCAACAATGTACAGAATGGCTTATAAGTCGCTTTACTCAGAAGGTTACCATCCGTTATTTCTAATTTTATTTTGGCTATTGTAAATTGTGATGACTATTAAAGAATTTATTTTTTATTTCTACGTATTTATTAATTCATTCTGTTTACTTCTTTACTATCCATCAAAAGTAATTAAATACATTTTTCTTAACGTGATGGGTGTATTTTAGGAGTGGAAGTTTTGCACACCAGAAGTAGAGCCTCATAGTTTCACCATTATTTTTCGGTCACCGCAGAGTTATTATTATTTTTATTCATGGAAACACTGAGAACTACGATAAGACGAGAGCTGGAATCGAGACTCCATGTACTGAACATACCACGCACGGCATCCCAGCTACGTTATTGTAACAAACCTTAGACATTAATCTAGTTTGTTCCCGGATAAGTTAACCGAGCATCCTTATTAATATATCCCGTAGGTTTTTTTAGTCTCACTATACGGAGATAGGATTTTTTAAATCGACTGTCTCCTTCAAAATTATTACTGAAAATTTATGACAATTCTTCATTCGAAAGTATGTGAAAATAGTATCTTTTAAAGCTACAAGTTAGGAAAATATTTGCATAGCGTGACAATTCTCGTGCATTCGTGTGTAGGTCTTTATAAAAGTGCCAGTTACTGAAACCCGGTTTGAATAAAAATTAGAATGAAGGTGGCTGTCTTCTGGGTTGGAGTAGCGCCGTGTAGTTTGGTAGAAGTGTGATTTTAAGCTTTCACGGCACTAAGTATAATGAATTCTTCGAAGATCGTTCTTGAAACGTTGGTGTTTCCGTCTTTAAACCACCTGACACGGCTGGTAGTCCGAGAAGAATTTATTATAGTCTGGTAGAAGTTTACCAACGTTTCAGATGTCCTTGCTGCCTGGGGTAAGAACTTGCACGAGAGAGTGGTCCGAGAAGCATCCCTTATAAGGGCCCCTGGGGTCCGGCAGATGGTTTACCGGACATAAGGGAGGTGGGTGGACGTGATGAGGAATGAGAGTGGAAATAAGTACTGGCCATGGCCGGATTGTATCCTGAAAAGGACAGTGTAATGGCCTAGTGAATGGGTCCAAACAGCGTGGCATCTTGAGGTGACCCTTGACACCGAGCTCACCTGGTGGCGCACGCCACCTAAGTGGGAAAGACGACAGCTCACCGATTGGGCGTGCTTGGCCCCTTCCTGTTCATCACTACTACATTTCTACTAGGCAACAGCGCTGCATCCCACAACAGTCATATTTACCAGAAACTGGTTATATTTTGTTACATGTATGCTGTTGTGATAGATTATTTTTATAAAAGGAGGTGATTTAAATTTTCTGTATCTTATCTAACTTAAATTTGTGTCAATGCTGACATGACGTCAGCCAGATGACGATTCTCATTCTACATCAGGGGTTCTAGCTCCTAATTTAGTGGTCAGCTGTCGAACTAACAAGTAGGTACCTTCCACTAACTCGACTGGGCTGGCAAAGTAATGATATGGGGGTAGTGTAAAAACAGTCTCACCAACTTTTAATATGAAAATCTATGTATTTCTTAGTATTCCCGATCTTACCCTCTCGAAATTTTGGTGTTTAACCTGGGAAAAATCCTGTTTTTTTTTTCAAATCTTATATTCAAATCTATATGTGACAAGAAATTACATGTGTCACCTAGGAGTGTGTATGGGAGGGCACGTAATCATGGCATGTTACTTTTCAAGATAACGGATATGATGAACACATGAAGATAGTGACAGAGACGGTGTCTACGAGGTGCGATCGGAAGGTTTCCAGACTGCGCGTATAAAAACCCGTACACTTATCTGAGGTATTAAATTCATCCATCACCCTCGAAGTAGTTCCCCTGGGAGTGAACACAACTATCCCAGCGTCGCTGCCAAGCCTGGAAGCATCCCTGGAAATCTTTCTTTGTCAGCCTGTCAAGCACCATCTGCGATTCTGCCTGAATCTCTTGAAAAAGACTCGCCAAAACGGCTACGGAAACCTATGAAATGCTAAAGCAAGCATTTGGGGAGTCCGCAATGGGTCGTGCACAAACTTTTGTGTGGCATTCACGTTTTAAAAATGGCCGAACCTCTGTCGATGATGACGAGCGTTCTGGACGACCATCTTCGAGCACAACGCCCGAAAATGGTACGAAGATTCGGCAGGCCATTCACGAAGATCGACGTCGTACCATCAACGACTTGTGCGACATTGCTGGGATAGGCTATGGGACCTGTCAGCTGATTCTAAAGGAAGAACTCCACATGCGACACATCCTGTCTGAGGACCAGAAGCAGAATCGACTTCTCGTTTGTCAGGAACTCAAAGATCTTGCAAGAACCGACCCAAACTTCCTTTCTAAGCTTCCAGGGATGCTTCCAGGCTTGGCAGCGGCGCTGGGATCGTTGTGTTCACTCCCAGGGGAACTACTTCGAGGGTGATGGATGAATTTAATACCTCAGATAAGTGTATGGGTTTTTATACGCGCAGTCTGGAAACTTTCCGATCGCACCTCGTATGTTTACATACAGATTCTTCGTTAAACATTTGAAATAATAATTCAGATAATTTCATACATATCCTTACCACTAATCTCTCTCTCCGATTTTCGTAACTTATTCTTCATTCCAGTCTTCCATGACAAAATTATGCAGTAATTTGTTTTATATGTTATTGTAACTCATGTGGATATTTACTGTTTCAATTGTGGAAACAGTGGATATTTTCTTATAGATAGCTGTGTGTCAGTAACACGCAAAAATAAGGCGAACTTTCTTAATAACTTTACAGATATCCATGCAAGTTGGAATCAAAGGTTTGGAATTAGAAAACCAATTGAAACAGGCGTAGGATTATTATGTCTCACACTGAATTCTCACCTTATATGCAATTGCGTTTGAGATAAATTTGGTAATAAACATACGCTTTAAGAACATAAATATTTTTAAATATAGTAAATTGTTCGAAGCACGTACGTATCTCTAATCATATTAAACATTGCTATAAATACGAGGAGCACATTGTAAACTGTTACATTCGTATGTGCGACGTTTCTCTTGTACGATAAAAGTCTGCAAAAGTACAATAGGTTAAAAATATTGGAAAAATATTCAGTTTTTGGCTTATTTGATGAAGCCTATCGAATGCGTTGGTTATAGCCCAGAGTGTTAAATGTCAGAATAATATTAAATGACGAATTTTGAAGGTAGTGGAAGGAACCGGTCGTCGTATATTTTTAAGGTATAATCCCAGGATTTTCACGGAGAATTTGAAAGCTTCGAATAGCTTGTTTCATGGCCAAGAATTAAACGTAATCCCGTACAATTGTGAAACGAGTTATAATCGCTTAATCGTAATTACTTGTAGGCCTACCAAAAATTTGTAGAAGCTTTCACATTATAAGAGTTCAAATATTAGGCCTATTAAGATGGCTGTCTTCTGGGTTGTACTGTTGTCTAGTCTAGTAGAATTTTGCCAACGTTTCAGAGGTCCTTGCTACCTCTATTATCAGGTTGATCACGTTGTCTTCTGGAATGTAGTGCCGTGTAGTCTGGTAGAAGTTTACGACCCAGAAGACAGGAATCTTCGTACGTGAGAACATCAAATCTTAATAATTAGGTTTTTTATTTATTAGAAATTAATTAGTGTCTACTGTCTCCACATCTAATTTTTCGGCATATTTTAGAGTTATGAGGTATGTAAGTAAAGCTTATTACTGTCACTTGCAATACGAAAGCACTCCATCCACCTTGAACAAGCAGAATTGATAAATCATTCAAAAGTCATGTGACTAAATGAATAGTAGAGAACATTCCATCCTCCATGCTTGCATTTTGTACGTTATTTTTAAAATGATATTACTTTCTACATAATAATGGTTTAATCTATTGACTTCTAGAAACTTTCTTAAGAGAATAATTATTACAAATTAATTTTTGCCAAAACTTACCTTAAAGAGAATGAAGTAGGCCTATTGCTTTTTGTTGCAGATGACAGCACTTAATGGAACTCGTACCCAGTTAACAGCGATTATTGCAACAGAAATTAGTTCTAATTGTCGTAGTATACTGCGGTTCTGCCATCTAGCGTCCTTGTGTGCCCCGCCAAATGACGATAAAAAGTGTGATGACCACGTATTATTTATAAATCAGATTGATACTTCCGGTTTTGTGGTTATATACTGATTAGATATTAAAGTAGGTTTTATAATTAGCATATACGTATTTATACGTATATACGTATATCGTATTTAATTGTGTGTGCTCGTTTATTTACTAAGTGTTAAAGATAAAATACAAGGAGAGTCGAAACGCACATCGCAGCAAAGTGTAGAATTCGCATTCCGTTTTCTGGTGCCTCCCATTTTGCAGGTGCTAAATTGTCGCGGTACATGAATTAACCAACTAGGCCTGCCTGTTTTGAAGAACATCATTGCCCTGCGGCCCACCGTTGCTATAATTCGTCCGTACGCTTATACTGTACAGACCACGTAAAGTTATTTAGCCTATATGAAAGTAATTATTTGTTTCGTTTGACGTAGAGTAAGTTAGGGTTAACTGGACACACTCAGATTTGACTCGGGTTTGAAAATTGACAAGAGTAAGCTTTGTTGTAATTTACTTATGTCCAATACAAGTTTTTGAATCGATAAACCGTGAAACGGGCGCAAACATTTCTAGTTTACGACTTGAATTTATTTCATTCTTAAAATAGTGCCCAACTGCCTTACAAACCCTACATCAGGGTTAGTTCTACACCAGTAAATGAACAAAATTCCTGAAAATAATGGAATAAAACTAGCCAGTTTGATCATAAACAAAGGTGCGTTATTTTACGGTTACACTGTCGTACTAGGCAGCTTATAATACACGCTTAGCAAACAAAACTGTTCATGCTAAATGTATATCGGTCTTTTATACGATATTTTTTTAAGTTTCTTTGTCCTGACAATTCTAGGTGACGGCTTAAGAGTCCAGCAGCCTCCTCAGAACCTACCATATCCTTCTCAGCATTGAAATTGGCTTGAATCTCCTTAATGCATAACCAAAACCAATATTATGTAATATTAGGACGTAGTCCGATAACTTATATATTTCAAACCACATAGCTGTAACACTCCTTACAAAGCTGGACCTCTGCTAGTATTGGCATCGTTTTCTGCTACGTATACAGGTATTTCGTCGGACAGCAAAGCACAAACAAAATGAAAACCGGCGAAGCGTTGCGTCGAAATTTAGTGTCCAAAATACGTACCTTCATCGTAAATTAAAATTCAACTTCCGGGGCGGTGCAAATGTTCATCCTGAATGTCAAAAGGTGACATAACAGATCTCTGATCACTGATAATTCCACAATTATACTCTACATAGACATACATCTATATGCATTTATCTTTATAAGAATTTATTGTGTGTCGTGTACATCGCATTCAAACTGTTAAAATGTCATCTACATAAAAGTAAGTTGTTGTCTCTCGCATGTTTTTCACTCAAATTCCTTCTGTTTACAGTTTGAACCAATTTACACATAGATTAACTGAAACACTGGATGTACGTATTTTGTGCAAAGCAAATAACATATTATTGAATATGAAAATTGCACATCAAATTTTAACCGAAAAAAATTAAGGGAAGAGATTACTTTGCATACCTAGCTGTAGATGGAAAAATAATACTGAAATTGATCTTAGAAGAATACGATATGAAGTAGTGCCAGAGATTTAACTGAATCGCGACTGGGTTAACTACGAGTTTGGTCTATGAATACAGTGAAATCTTTGTATTCCATAATAGCGAGAAACGTCTTGACCAAAACTACTTACAAATTATGAAATTTATCGTTAAATTTGCCACTTAGTCACTTGAATATTTAAAGATACTACATCAAGGGATACTGTACGCATATTAGTATCCATTCTTGCTACCAAATATTTATCATTTTTGCATGAATTTTTATAATACGAGAACACACATTTAAGCAAATAACGTAAAAACTATTTAAACAAATTAGAATACATATACTCGAGTAAGTCAACACGTTTCCCAGAAATTTCCTTTACATGTGGACTCGTAGGTAAGTTACCAAATTTTCGGAGGAACATACTGCCTCCATAATGCACGTAGCTTTACAAACCAGAAGTCCAACATAAACATCTTCACAGCCGTGAGAACATTATTACTCACACACCGGACCTGTTTCAACCACTTCACCTAAATTTGTACACGATACTTCACAAATGTTCTCTTCTGAAAAAGATAGGAAAACTGCACATCGTAACTGTGTAGTCGAAATTGACTACAACGCTTATAGTTTCTTCTTTTTCTCCTCCCTGTGGCCCTACAACCCAGTGTGGGTCTTGGCCACCTCCTCTCGGAGGTTTCTTAGTCTTCGAAGCGTGTATTTGTGAGTAGTGAGTGACCAGCCCACTGCCTCTGCACAATTTCTACTCAATCCTGATTTTGTCTGCTAGAGCCATCTAGCAGAGAATCAGGAGAGACATGGGTAAGAAATGGCCGCCGAATTTTTCTTACAAAACATCTCGTTCATGCTCGTAAGGTTCTTTTACATGCCGTAAATCATGGAACCGCCGGCTAAAATCCATCGATTTGAAACCGCGAACCTTGGGGTCCACTGGCGACCACGCTAACCATTAGTCCACCGAGGGCGACAGGCATGTAGTTTAATGAAAAATAAATAGAGTGACAGCACTATTTTTTGCAGACAATGTTGCGTTTTGCGCAGTGTTTACCGTTATACCGAAGCACTTCGCATACCAGCAACATCTACGGACACCACAGTTTGAAACCATTCACTAGATTTGAACGTTTCATATGAAAATGTGGCCCACGATGTGTAGCAAGCTCTTGCACCGTCTGGTGGTCATGCGTATTAGTAAAGATGCTTCTGTCGTCTGGTTGTCTGTGTAATGTTTGTGAGTTATACGCAAATTAAGTATTCTGGCGCCCCAAGACGTAATCATCTACGTGCAGGCTATAAGTAATGTGTGTCGACGTGATTTGAATGCAGTTGGCAAGCGGTTATCTATCGACACCTCTCATCTGCTCTTCTTTAAGAACTGTGTAGCTATAGTTACACGGAAAATTTATTTCTTCTTTGCTGTCTGACAAAATGGAGTCTGAAATGGTAGAATTTCGTAAGCAGCGCGTGTGGTTTCATAGCCAAATTGGTACTGACAGCCATAGAGGCTTCATCATCACAAATACATTGTAAGTATAATTCAATAACTCATTTTAAGGAGATACACAGTTTTCTACAATAATGTTTTTAATAGTGTTTGATACGATCTTGTAGACGTTTGAACCAATCAAACAACTTCTGTGTGAAATTTAAGGTTCTCACGGCGATGAATATCAAGAAGGCTGCCTTCTGGGTTGTTAGACCGTGTAGTCTGGTACAAGTTTACCGACGTCTCAGAGATACCTGCTACCTCCATCATCAGGGCGATGATGATGGCCCTGATGATGGAGACAGCAAGGACCTCTGAAACGTTGGTAAACGTCTACCAGACTATACGGCGCTATAAACCTGAAGACAGACATCTTAATTTTTGACGCTTTCCCAATCTGGTTTTGTGTTTTATTCTTTTTCGCTTATGGACGCGAATATTCCTCTTTTGTTTTCGTGTACTTCTAATGTCTATTTATAATCAACGTAGAAGCAGCCCAATGTGGGTTGCCACTTTGCTGCCTTAGAACTTGCAGACAGTATAATGAAGTAGCTAACGAACTTTTAGCATTTTATTTCAGATTTTTGTCCTTGCACCATTGTCTCCTTCAGACTTTTTATAAAACTATATTAGTAATAAATATGTGCTTCCCATTTATTCATCTGAAAATGGCTTTCCATTGCAATTTTAGTGTAATATCCGTATGTCATCAGTAAATTGATAAATGTATTAAAAAGTTAGCATAAATTCGTAAGAGTTACCAAAAGAGATATTCTTCAAGTTCCTTTCATATTGAACCAGTCTTTGATTTTTCAAAAAGTCTATTTTGATTTATGAACCTTCTCAAAAATACAATACATTCAGTATTCTTGCATTGGCATTAAACCATTTTCCTGCACTATTAATTGGTATGGGTCCTCGCAAGCATTCTGATTCTTCAGATTTGCTTTTCTGTTAAGACTGTACCGTTTTAAAACGTCTCAACGTACAAATAATGACAAAGTGTAGCCTACAGGAATATTTTTATATATTTTAAACTTTTTCAAATAAGAAATTTAAAACATTATTCAGAAGCCTATCCTTAATCCTTATCCAAAATAACTACGACTTTAACTTCATTGATCGATCTTGTAACTGTCATTACAGGCATATTCTATGTTGCATCTTAGACCCAATATTTTTTTAATCTTCTTCTAAACACTATTTTTTCATTAGAAGAAATTGAAATATTTTGTTGAAGATATCTCAGTGATAATGGGATTGTTCGAGCATCAACACATGTGCAGTGGCAGTAAGTAGGCTACTACGATTTAATTCAGTTACCAGTCACTCACTAGCTGACGTCGTTCGTCATCTTTCGAATTTCATGTTCTGTATTTAAAATTACTTTTATCAACAGTGCCAACAAGTCTGATACGAATGTGATATCAGCGCCGCTTAATGTGGGATTCTAGAATAACGTGTGACAATAGTACACAACCGTTCTTAACGAATTTTATTTTGTGGAATATAAATGTACAGCTTTCAATTTCATGGCGATAACTGATTAAAGATTGCAGTTGTGCAAGTTAAATTTAATGTGATAGTGTAGCGTGAACAAACTACAAATTATTCTTGACCAATTGTTACATGGAATAAAAATATGAGAAAATTGCTGTTATTAGATTTTCTTACACTACAGTACTAAAAATTACGCACATGTGCCTAAGCACACGGAGATTATTAATTGTTAATTTTTGCTGGTCACCGTGTTTAGATATAGAAAAAAGTGAAAGTAAAGCTGTCCCACTATACGCCATGTAGGCGCTTGGGGGAGGAGGAGTATAGCTCCAACTCATCCTTAACCTTCACTAGGTGGAAGTGAGTGGTTAACATCACGCCCAGGCCGCGCTTTACCCCTGGAAAGAACCCCGGTACACATTTGATTGGAGGCTGGGTGAGCCCCAGAACCGGTCTGGACGCAGAGGCTAGAGGAAAAATTCTCTGCCCCTGTCGGGGAACAAACCTCGATCGTTTAGTTCGTAGCCAGTCGCTATAGTGACTGAGCTACGCCGGCTCGTTTTATATTTAGCAAACCGAAGAAAAAAGAAGAGGTAAGATCTTCCCATAACTTGTTTGAAAAAGCGCCGATGAAACTTGGGCAGTAGGATGGTTCCAGGCTGGACATGTCTTTCGGGACAATAGGACTGCTTGGTCCTCGGACGCTACAGCGCCTGTTGCTACGATGAAACAAGTCTTCTTATTCCTTTTCCTCCATTTCTTCTGTCACTGATAAAGCCGTCTTGCCTGTTCTGATTCAGACTTCATTCTGAGGTAATACGTCTTTCAGCTCAATCGTTCTCACCCCTCGGCTCGTTGATGTGTTTTGTGCAGTTCGCGTTATTTATTTTATAATACTATGCCTTTCTGTATGATGAGAGATGGTTACGTTTTATCAAAAACACATTTAGTTAGTGCCGTTCGTATTTGACAGTAGTCCTAACTATTACTGTGAGCAACTGTCCGACTTAATGAGGAGCGTCAAATCAAGAACTAGGAAGCGTCTCACTGAAGAACGCTTAGAGGGATTTATGCGGATCTCAACAACAGACATTAAACTTGGTATTGAAATACTAAGCCGTTTTCAAGAAAAAGTAGTGCCAAGTATCTAGTGACTGGCTTTTATAAAAACATATTGAGTTATGTGAGAACCTGCCTGCAATATTAGGTCTATAATAGTGACATTTTTAATTCAGCGCTGTGGCTTTCAGTAAATTGTTTTCAATTATAACCTCGCAGCACAGTCTGTAAAAGGTTGAGAACGTTTTATACCCAATAGGTTTCTTCGTGTATGATATTTTTCCACAGCAAATTTTCTAGAAAACCTATTTGCTAGGCGTTCTCAGCCTAGAAATCGGCTCGTCGCAAAGCCTCTGCCCACACAGGGCAACAGAGAATTTGAAAATACATTTATGCCTCGAGTAGAATTCGAACCCGATGTCAACTGCGCACGCCTCAGACCGCGCGGCTGTTGCGATCGGCTTTAATCGGTTTTGATACAGCAAGTCTTAAGCATATGCAACCCGCAATGGCACTGACGTAGGCCCATATGGGAGCGAGCGTCTTTCTGGCGCAAAGCAGTTTATACTTCTTATGGAGCAATCAGCACAGGTGTGGTAGCTGGAGCTGTTAACTCGTTAATTCATACGGTTTATTCTTTTTATTTTGTTATCATGGATTAGACCTTCTCAGGTTCTACTCAGAGGTGGGGGCGATCCTTATATCTTTCATGTGACCTCTTTCTTCTCTCACCTTTTGTGATTTTCTGGCAAAATCTTCCTTTATCCATTTTTTATATTCAGTTGTTTTGCCCAGGAACTGAAACATGTTTAGTTATCTGGCTACTCTTGGTTTCTGATCTACTTTGTTCTTCTGTAATCTATAACAGTTCTTAGGAAACTCATAAGTTTTCCAAGTTCTTTTGTCTGGGTCCATCGCTTTCATTCACACGACAATGTAGAGACAGTAATTACTTTATTACATTTTAAGAGAATCTTTGCTCTTGCTTTACTACTTAAATTTCTTCTGATTGTTCGAAACTCATTCTCAAGCTATAAATGTTTCAAATATTTGGTACGACCGCTTAGATCCACTGCAAGGCCAACAAAGCCATTCAAGGCAACACAGAGCAGAACAGTCCAGTATTCGAACATTCAGATAATATACTTAATTTAGTATGTGGATGAATTTACGCCGGCTCCTACAGCTTATATCAAATTATTCTTTTTAATTTGTCCAGTTTGTTCTTCGTAAAGAAGTTCCTTGAAATACTGGCATTACAATCTGTTGTGTTATACGCGCTTTCCCATTAGTTGTTGTTGCGTGAGACGACACGTTATTTGTTGTTCCAACATTTGCATTGTGTGCAAAGCGATATCGTGACAAATTAAAGACTAAGTCACACGTTTGCGTGACAGATCTATTTATCTTTTAATTTTTACATGCTTCTGATTTCTTTTGGAATGAAACCATCCAAACAAACGATCGATTTCTTTCGTACACTTTTCTTATTACATCCAGTTGCTGTTACCGGAGACATCATAAATGCACTCGTATACTTATATAAATAGAGCAGAGTCCTTCTTGAGAAAGTAATAGTCATCTTATTCAATGAATCCCACGCCTTTTATGGAACCTGTAGATTCATTTCTGTGTTCACAGGAGCCCAGTCTTTAGCTAGATGAATGTAATCCACATCATCAGGTCATAGATACCACAACTAGCAATTACAGCTTCGCCCATGCTGAGATCATGGGTTCGATTTCCGCTTGAGTATGGATGTTTTTAAGTTTTCGTCTGTGTTATTTTCTATGACAGAAGCTTTGTAATGGACTAATGTCGCATGGAAGAAATATTACTGCGTGTTTAAAGGATATATCGTCTTAGAATTAGTCTGAGTCAGAATCGACAAGTCACCCTAATAAACGAAGAAGACATTTAAATTACTTTAACCGTTGAAATACAAATATGACAGTTTATACCAGGGCCTTATCTTTGAAACAATTGCTAAGCGCCTGGCGAGTATATGCTGAAGGAGGCGAATCCACTTAACAGTTGCAGGTGTGGGTACAATTGGAAGAAGTCAGTTTCGGATAAATATATTCAAATTCTTTAGCGCAAATGTAATCTCTAAATGTTATTGGCAGTGGTGTTGAATTGCCACTTTCAGTTTCAAATACCAGTTCCACAGATCGAGATTAGTTCCTTGTAACGGGCCCAGCTATGTTGGTTCTCCTGAGGACGGGGAACGAGCCCTCTTGCGGAGCGTAGTTGTTAGAGGAATCACAATGGCGTTTGAAGAATTCTAAAATTTTAAATTCGCAGATGTAATATTTGACCTCTACGCGCGTCACTTACGAAGTTACGATGGTTAATCCTTTGAAGCACGAAAAGAGAGTTAGGAAGGAGAATATAAGAATAGAAGCAACGAGAAATTTATGGGGAGGCGCTTTATTCCTGAAGGTCCCCAGACTTTTACTCACGTCTTTCTGATAAAGGTAGGATGAAAGCGAAGACGTTGATGTGGCAAGATGTATAAGCTTCAGACAGAGCGGAATTTTGGATTTCTGATTAATAATAACTTTGAAATATAAGAAATTTGATTTCCACAGCAAAGGGGTAACTTTGGTTAACTTAAATGTGGAGAGCTGTATGAGAAGTATGCAGTAAAGGCTTTGAAGTTGGAAACTATTTCGTCATTTGCTTAAAGATCTATGTCGGAATGGCCAATCGCAGGGCTCCCAGAATGCATAATAGCATTCATCTAAATAATTTTTAAAAATTCTTTTCCTGACACAAACATCAGCTGATAAATGCTGTTTCTGGAAATAGTCGTTTGTTCCGACAATCTTGCCAAAACAATAAATAGCCTCTTCACTGTGGACAAAATGCAGAGATGCTGTGTGAAAGGGAGGTGGTACGTACAGTTGAAGTAGTATTTTAAAAGCTTAAATGGAAAGAACACAAACTTCGCTATCCCATAAACAATGCGTTGTATTAAGACACATTGAGCGTGAAACATACTCACAAAACTTTGACGAAGTAGGTTGTTCGACATAAAAGTAATTTTTATTTTAATTCCGTTCTAAGCAAGTTATTACATTTCTTGTTTATGAATATTAATGACTCACTACTTTTGTTCTGAAAGTTAGAAGCACGTTATTTATTTTGTTCTCCTAATAACTAGATGACAAGAACGGTTTTGTTGATAAGGTAATAGAAGATCGGTCTTAGTGAAAGCAAAACCTCAGCTAAACGTGAAAACGGTTCCTGGATTGCAGAAACAGCGCTTCAGCGTTTTTTAACAGGATGTGCGACAGCGCTTCTCGCTATCAGACTCAGCAGGGGATCTCAGCCTTTGGATACGTCGCATCTCGTGGGCAGTCGAGTTATAAATTGGGACAATTTATTGAATCTTTATGGTAGTTTATTAAAAGCAGATTCACATATTACTTTTTAATATTCTTTAACAACGTCAGTCATCAGTGAGACAATTGGTCCAGACAGGGATTCCTGGGTTCCTCAGGCATCAGGAGCCAGATGATGACGACCGAGACATTTCTCGAAACGTCGGTGTCTTGCGACCATCTGACGCGACTAATTACGCGAGAAGACTTTATTGAATTTGACATGGCTTCTGATTGATTAGCCTTTAAAAATTATTTGTAATTTCTGATGATTAGAGATTCCCCCTGCTATTGAACCTTCCCTATAGCCAGTAAGTCGACTTGTATGTGTCAATTTGGTAATTTATTAAGCCAAATACTTAGCTTAAAATTAAATATTTTATTCAGGCATCATCATTCGGAGTGGTCCAGTATTATAAAAAACAATATGTGGGCCGATTAAAACACATTGGGGAGCCACAAGCGGCCTCCTGGCCGCGGATTTGGTCACCCTTGCTTTAATGTCTACAAGAGAAGAAATGAAACGTTTATGGGTAGGTGAATTCTTTTTCCATTGTCATAACGTCATAAACTTGCAGGAGGAGATGGATGTCTTTGTAAACCTGTAATCACACACTACGGGACCCGTTACGTCATTGCTACGTACAATAATTCGTGTAGTATTTTATCATTTATTTGCACACTTTCTCGTGTATATGTCATAGTATAATCTCGTTGTCATATTACCTTTACTTTTCAAGTTTCTTAAGTTCAAAGTCGGAATTAAATTCGTCAGATAAGAGCCATGTTTCTTCCATGTACTTGCAAGAATTATGTTATATTTAATTCTTATAAAGTTTTCTTGTATGTATGGGTGACAAAGCGATAATTGCGCTACGACCATTAGCTGATCTTTTGTGCGTCTACGCCTATCTGATCTTCCAGTAGTTCTGTGCAAACCTAAAGCACAGTATCTTACTCAACGGAATCTCATGAAAATTGCCTGGTCCCAGAAAATATCTTCCCGAATGGCGAAATCGTAAATCTAGTAGCCATAGTCAAGGCTTCCCTGTAGACCCTAATTTTGTGGAGTCCCTGAGTCTTTGAAAAGGATTAATATCTTAACTGGGGTATTGCCCCCTTATCTGGGCCTTCTTAGGCTAAAGAAGTACCACGTAGCCCGGTTGCAGTAAGCCTCCGGTAAATCTTTGGTTCTTTCTAGTTTTAAGCTTCATTCTGGCGCTTGTCAGATAAAGTCTGTCTATAGAACAGTTGGCAGCATTCCTAGGTTGGCTGATATTGTCATTATAATTTTTCCCTCCTGCCCATAAGAGGGATGAAGCCTGTAATAAATCAATCTGAAGACATATTTGCCGGGGTAACTCAGTCAGGAAAGGACGACGACGGATTGGATGACCGGGGGGTGAATCCCCGACAAGGGAAGAGGGTTTTTCCTGTAGCTTCTGAGTCCAGACCGACTTGGGTCCTACCGAGCCTCCTGTCCAATGGATACCAGGGTCCTTTCCCCGGGGGTAAAGGGTGTGAGGCTGATCACTCAACCTCATCCATTGCCGAAGTTTATGGCTCACTCCAAGTCAGTCAGTTCCTTCAGCATAAGTCTGAGTAAAGATCCTCTGCTGATACAACATCGAAAAGTAATCAAACAAATGGAAAAGTAACCTGATAGAATCTCGTTTCCCTCTTTTCTCTTGATCGGAAAGCTTGCGGAATAAAAGGGATGTTTGACTATGTTTTATTCTGTTATGCGCCTTAAACGTAAATCCTTACCTAACAATAGTTATAACGAATAATTTTATTTCTGGGCAATGCGAGAAGACAACATGAATATTTGGAGCTCCAATTGAAGACTTCAGTACAAAAATGAGATAAGCGACGTTTTGTTTGTTTATGTTTTTTTTTACCATAAGTGACAACTTTTTTAAATTCAGTGTTACATGTAAACATGTTGTTAATTTATTTATTTCTTTAATAACCTTGACAAGCATGCGGATTTAACATATTCTTACGCAACATCATCAAGCTACTCTTTTCGTTATTTTAATAACCAACAGCCATTTGACCGTTTGGGATGTCCCCCTTTTGCACAGAAACATTTAATTGTATTAAGGCAAAACACTAATAGAACGTCTAACAGTTACCGTGTTATCAAATTCCGCACATCCTCTGTCCACGGC
Source organism: Zootermopsis nevadensis (assembly GCF_000696155.1). Next base: position 1,391,353 of record NW_019059680.1, read on the forward strand.
TCTGTGTTCTTTCAATTACATTTACAACTGTTCTCTTCGGCTTACTCACACACTTAATGCACTCCCTCGCCCTCAGTCACATGACTTTACACCAATTAACCGCCAACGCTTGTCAATTAAACCAAATAACCGTGGGTTTTTAACTGTCTGAATGATAAGCCCGTGTCGCTCGTTTTGCGTAGAGCCAACCTGTCTTCTCATATTTCAGCTGACACTGGAATCTTGGTTTCAGTACACCATGCGAAAATTTTTAATTTTCAATAATCTTACATAAACCAACGCTTTGTTAAAAAGAAGGAAGTGTCGTTTTACAAATATTCCTATAATTAAAGTTAGAATGACTCTCATTTCACATCTTTAAAGACCCAAAAACGGTAAACAGATATGATTCTAATGAGAATTTCCGTTTTTACGAAGGAAGATAACGTTTAGAGTCCAGTTTAATTAATGATACTTGGACTTTCCAAGGTTGTCTATTTGTTTCATCAAAATCTTCCTTCAGGGTACTCCGTTTCTGCGGAATATTTCACAAAAGATTACTGACAACACTAAACTTTAGATGAGATAAACTGAAATGTACGAGGTGCGATCGGAAAGTTTCAAGACTGCGCCTATAAAAACCCGTACACTTATCTCAGGTATTAAATTCATCCATCACCCTCGAAGTAGTTCCCCTGGGAGTGAACACAACGATCCCAGCGCCGCTGCCAAACCTGGAAGCATCCCTGGAAATCTTTCTTTGTCAGCCTGTCAAGCACCATCTGCGATTCGGCCTGAATCTCTTGCCAAAGATTCGCCAAAACGGCTACGGAAACCTATGAAATGCTAAAGCAAGCATTTGGGGAGTCCGCAATGGGTCGTGCACAAACTTTTGTGTGGCATTCACGTTTTAAAAACGGCCGAACTTCTGTCGATGATGACGAGCGTTCTGGACGACCATCTTCGAGCACAACGCCCGAAAATGGTACGAAGATTCGGCAGGCCATTCACGAAGATCGACGTCGTACCATAACGACTTGTGCGACATTGTTGGGACCTGTCAGCTGATTCTAAAGGAAGAACTCCACATGCGAAACCAAGGCTCCTGTCTGAGGACCAGAAGCAGAATCGACTTCTCGTTTGTCAGGAGCTCAAAGATCTTGCAACATCCTTTAGAATCAGCTGACAGGTCCCATAGCCTATCCCAGCAATGTCGCACAAGTCGTTGATGGTACGACGTCGATCTTCGTAACATTTTCGGGCGTTGTGCTCGAAGATGGTCGTCCAGAACGCTCGTCATCATCGCCAGAGGTTCGGCCATTTTTAAAACGTGAATGCCACCCAAAAGTTTGTGCACGACCCATTGCGGACTCCCCAAATGCTTGCTTTAGCATTTCATAGGTTTCCGTAGCCGTTTTGGCGAGTCTTTGGCAAAATTTGATTTGTTCATGAAAATCCGCCATTCCGAAATCGCAGGAGGGTCGGTGTAATGCACTACCAAAACGCCCGTAACTAAGAAACAAATGCTAATTCGATGATGCCGGCTGGCACACTGATTTACTATGAATGTAGGCCACACCCCCTAGCGGCAGAAGCTCGTACTACATCCGGTTCGCCCTCTTTTGACACAGTCTTGAAACTTTCCGATCGCACCTCGTACGTGTAAGTAATGTGTAATTTGACTTCAGGTCAGATTGTCATCCAACCCGCTAGAAGCACGACTTCAGGACGTAACGCAGATTAGTGTGAGTCACGACATAAACATTTTAAATTGTAGTCTGGCTCTCGTATCACAGAGCTTGTTTAAACGGTGCTCTATAAGATCAAGCTTGACACTTTGCCCAATATGTTAACGCGCAGTTCACATAACATCACAACTTAGACAATATTACCAACTTTAGAATTTTGTTTAATTTCGACTTAGTCATCCATCGGGGATTGTGCGCATTAAGTTCGTAGGCCTAATTCACAAAAGAATGTTTATTTATAACATACATATTTTTGGTCTTCTGCTTTTCCACGTGCTTTGCAAGTGTCCGTACTATATAAGCCTCTTACTCTCGATATTTTCAACAATCGGCCCTTCAATTTCCATTCACCTCCTTGTCTCATTATTCCTGACTCTCTGAACCCTTCGATACCGCAAGGTATTCTGCAGTAGTCCATTTCTAATGAATTTAAATCTGGCTTCATTTATCTTCCGACCTGTATGCGTAAATATTTTGTGCAGTGGTCGCCTTCCTCTCCTCCACAACCCAGTGTGGGTCTTGGCCGCCTCTTTTGGAGGTTTCTTGATCTATAGACATTCGGTGGTAGGACTCCTTGGACGAGTTATCGGCCCGTCGCAAGGCCTCAACCTGTTCACAGGACAGCGCAACACAGAGAAACGCTGACAAACATCCATGTCTTGAGTGGGATTCGAACCTGCGGTCACAGTGTCCAAGCGCGACCACTTTGACCAGCATGCAGTGGTCTTACAGAAAATTATATGCCATGTTTGTTATTTTATTATAGTTTCAATTTATCGTCAGGGAACAATTTGTACGGTTATGATGCAGTGAGTTTCCATTCAATACACTTATCCAACTTTTGAAAAAATGCAGTCAATCACATCCGTCACACATATCCTTATTTCGGACTACTAGTGAGGTTCTTGGTTTGTATATGCAAGCAAATATCGAGTCGCCTTTCACACCTTTTCCTTCTCCTTCTTCATCGTATGTTCCTTATGTGCCGTATCAATCAATAGCAACTGGCTAGTCGTCCATTAGTGCATAGCATAAATTGCGGCAGGACTGTATTTACGTACCAAGTGCTTGAAAGACGACAGGCACAAGAGCCTTTAATATGTTTTGCGGAACTGCGTGACAAAAGAGAAAATCAATGGCACATTCTGAGTGCAAGGAACCACTCTTAACGGCTTCTTGTTTTAAGTTGAGATGGAAGTCACTATTTTATTCTCTCTGACGATATTAATTGGAAATTAATTATGTTGAACAATGTTTATATTATTATCGAGGTCTACAGGAATACGTAGGCCGTTAAAACACACAACTTCTTATGGGAAAGTTTCAACCATCTGATAACAATTAATCTACAAATGTATGGAAAAGATTCGGACAATATTCTTCTGAGAATTTATACTAAAATATGTCGTACGTTTTTAATGTTAGTTTAGCTTAGTCCGAGCACCGTTACGTTCCTTGCATAAGCCCAAAATTAATCTTAGTTAATTAAATATGCGCAAAATATTGAACGTCTTAAAAAAATTAGGTGACCTAAATTAAATATTTAATTTGTGTCATATTCACATTTTTTTATTGCATGATGGACGGCTATTATGAAATTTGATTAACTTCTTCTTATGCACAGAAACCCCTAATGGAGTTTCATCTCTTATTATTAGACAGTAGGATTTAACCTAACAGCGACATAGAATACTTTTAAATAATCAACATGTGAAGAAAACAGTGTTGTTAAAGTGACGCATTCGGTATGCTAGCCAATGAGCGCCCTCGAGTGTTTATCACAGAAGTCTTAAAGAAAGTTAATTACAAATAAATTGTTTTAACCAGTTTTTCTCACTCTACGTAGATCATTAGTGTTCAGCGTGTGAACTAAAGCAGCCGTTTCCAAATTCCAGATTAGCAACTTATCATGATCAATTGTCTCTAGATACAATAACAGTTTAATATAGTAAATCGTTTATTTCATTGTATGATCTGAAGTTTTCACAGCGACTAAGTACAATAAATTCTTCTCGGGCTACCAGTCGTGTAAGGTGGCTTAATTAAAACAACAACGTTTCGAGAATCGGCGAGGACAAAGATGATTCTCGAAATGTTGGACTTGTGAGCTTGTTCCTATTTTGCATCTTTAATAAGATGCATGTGTAGTAAAGAACTTTTATCTAGATTGAGAGTCAAATGAATGCCGCAATTTTGTTTTTAGCGTTACAGAACATTTCAAACGGAGAAAATAGTGGTGTGAGGTGCTGTTTAAACATTCATTTGCAGTTTTGAGGTTCACTAGGACCGAGCGCTGGCCAATTTTTGTGTTTGATATCTTCTATCGGGCCGCAGACTAGTTTTTAGAA
>NW_019059680.1:1395570-1408067 GCF_000696155.1 Zootermopsis nevadensis
TGTTTGAAGTTTAAATATTTTGGAATGATAGTAATGAATCAAAATTGCAATTATGAAGAAATTAGTAGCATACTGAGAAACTGGGAGGCAGGATATTTGCTGAATTTACATTACTCAGGAGAGAGATCTAAGATAAATTTTATTGGGGGATGTGGATTGGATTTATTTAGCTCCGAGTAGGTACCAATTGTAGACTTTTGTGAACACGGCAATGGCTAGCTCCCCAAGAAGGACTCTGTTTCATAGAGTCTGAACAACTTATTCATTAAGTTATAACTTCTAGTGAATAACTGTGTTCAAAGTGAATCGATTATAACTTCGTTCAGACTTCAGTTTTATATCATCTTCTACACAGTATTATCCCACTTCCATGACAACCCTTTATTAATCCTATTTGTGCTGCTAACCGAACCCATCACCATCCTGGTACTGGTCCATAAATAAACACCGGAGCAGCACCGTAGATTTTTACATAATAAAGCAATCGGCTTTCTAGACATTACCAAACGTAGCTTCAGAATTGCACTCTCTACATGCAGTTCGTTCGTAAATAAAAGACAGCAGCTGATTCGATTATAGCAGACAGTATCCGAAACGTCGGCTTTATGTGATATAAACTTGACACGGCAGAGGAAGAATTGCAATATATGGTAAATCACTGACCAAATCCATAAATTTCTAAACATAATTAGCTAGATTTTTAAGGAGATCCCGCTGTCGAATATTCTTGCCATGGGGTGAAGAAGAACAACTCTTACAATAAGAGTAAGACAAGTCTACTCTGTGCCTAAGCATGAAGGCTGTTAACCCGCGATGTATTTTAGTCGTGTGACGTTAGTCGTCATTTCATGCTCCGGCCGCTTTAGCCTCGTATAAAGGGACTCGGAGGGCGTGCTTTAGCCTCTCTAGACGCGGCGGCGAAGGGAGAAATCTTTTCTTCTGCTTGGAAACGAACCCCCGTCGTAAAATCGATATCAAGTAATTTTATTGTCCGGGTTATTTAATTAAAACTATTTTTAATTTGGCATGTGCCTTTTATTTTAGTTGAATGTTCTATAAGGAAGACTCTGTTACAATAGGTCTGTATCAGACAAATACGTCGAGGACATCGTGACAAAATGGCATATCAACAAATTTACTGATTTAGGGCAGACTAAATTCTAACACTTATTTGTTTTGACACATATGCATCATTAATGTTAATGCGACCAAATGTAACTGTATCTCTGTGTAGAGCAACAACAGCATTACACCATTCTGCAATGACATGCATCCCACTAGTTTACATTGTTAGACCGAATACCTCCGATTATGCAAATATGCCGATACGTCCTTCTTACATGATGCCCTTGATGTCATCTTTAATACTTGCTAAATTCAGTATGTTGAACATAGATTTAACTTGTGTTTAGAGTGTTTTCATATCTTCTTTCATGTGGCACTGGGCAAATAAGAGTTTTCAATCTGATAAGGGTTTTCATCCATATGCAAATGTTGATTTATTTTGCCACATATTTACTCATGGTTGGCCAGGAGTAAACAGTTCACGTTTTGTTCTTGCTGACTGAGAGCCAGCATATCTTACGTAATAAGTATCATTATTATAGGCCTACAGTCTGTGATCATATTTTTAACGGACGGATTACGGATCTGTATTTCAAAAACAAATTTGACAACCAGTTGTTGGTTTTGTACTGCCTTTGAGTTACATTGCCCGAATACAGAACCACTTCGAACAGAATTTCGATATGGTACAGTTACATTCAGTTCTGTCGAGGCAACTTTTATTTTGGTTTCGTTTGGAATATAAGAGCCACTTCACGTAAGGGTCTAAATAAACTACGTGTGTGTATATTTCAAGCCCTTGGATAGAGTTTGTTTAAACTTGATATACTATCATTTGATTACACAAGAATGTTCATGTTTAACTCCCATTCTCTTTGACTTCTTCCAATGCCCATATTTCGCCTATTAAATTGTTAACAATAGAAGTGGGCTATATCTGACCCGCATTCGAATGTTTCGGGTCGCCAGCCCCCTTGTGATGTTTAAAGACGGATTTCACATTCTTGTTGGGTAAATTCGGCGGTGCCCGAATTTATAACTTGTGTTGGGCAAGGCCGTGGTCTAGGCAACACGGAGTTTTCCTCCGGGGGCTTCCCCGGTTTCTCCGTGGCATCCCAACAATTACCCCATTCACACACAGAAGAAGGCAATGGCAAACCACTTCTGGATCATCTGCCAAGAACGTATATAAACAGGTCCCAGTCCGAGAAAAGGATGGAAGGATCCTGTTCATATGGACCTGTCGTCAGACAGAACACTAAATAAATAATAACAACGTACGTATTGTGGACTTCAGTCCAGCTGTATATTCAAGTTGCGTCCATTATAACAGGGGTCTGCAAATTTCTCGTTATCGCGGGCCGATTTGGCTATTCATATCATTGTCAAGGGTCGCAGAAAGAAATCGTGGTCAATAAGCGAAACTGCATTTAACTTAGAGAGTAGCTGCTACACGCTGGTCCCATACTTCCCGCCACCAAACTGGGAAGCGAAAATTCATCTACATAGAACTCGTATTTTGACGTTAAATCCTTATACAGTTAATTTAAAATACTAATGTTAAATGACAGCATTTCAACAAGGCATTGGAAACTGCTTTTGTTATGAATCATTCTGTGATGTACAGGCTTAACCACAAATGTGTCAGTCAGTGCTTGTAAGTTTACAAACGTTCGTGTTAAAATTGCATCTGTCAGCCCAAATTCAAAGTACAGATGTATCGGGCCTTATCTAGCTTTACTGTGAAACTTCACTGTAGATATCTGACAGTTGTGAGAACCTATCCTGAGCCAGCTCAGTCCAATCAACACCTTCGCACTCTTTCTGTTTACATCCGTTGAAACACAGGTGTTACATTTGAAAAGTATCCTTAACTACAGCAGTATCTGTACACAAAATGCGTGAGCAAGTGGCCTAGTAACGAGGGTGACCTTCAATGTTATGGGGGAAGATGGGAGAGTGTGGACTTGCTTCTGATTTAATTTTTATACAGTCCCACGTAATTGTTGCTTCGTTGCATTTTAAACGATAGGCCTAGACCCTGTATTGTCGTCATGTCTGCATCAAAGGCTTACAGGTGGCTTCTTCTACCCTGTACGATTTCCAACCAAAATTTTGATTGTCTCTAAGGAAATATTAAACTGTGGGTGTTTTATTAGTTGACTGTCAGTTGTTCAAAACTAGCAGACCTCCTGCTGGTTTACACTACACTTGCTACTTTTACAATGAGAGTGGTATCTCGCAAGCATTGTGCGACTACAATGTTTTTCATACTTCTGCTTTGCTTTTGTAACCTGTATTTTACAACCACTGGCCGTAACGGCATTGAGATGAAGCGTTAACCTGATGGGAACATGATGTTTGCAAATACTGTATCAGACGATATTTTAACAAAGTGGGCAATATGACTTCACTACAGATATAAACAAAAGACATTATTCTCCGTGTTTTTTAGAAGTGGTGATTTTTTATAAGTGTATTTCCGGCATGTAGAAATACTGTAATTCTGCTTGTACTAGGAACATTGTAAAGTAAGAAAGCAAACAGTTATATATAATTATTAACTTAATATTAGCGGCTTGGACTGTAGTAGTTGTAAAACAGACACAATAGAACGTGAGTATTATTCAAATACCGTTCTAAGTATCCCTGTAAAAGTTTCAGTCCTGGGATTTACTTTTTGTAGAACTCTCTCTCGCACTGCCTGAATGTACGAGTAATTTGGACAAGCGACCTATACATATGCATGGACAGAGTCCGACATTGCGCTGAACAGAAATGATACTTGGTTCGGTTCGAAATAATTATATATCTTTATTATTTTAGGTTTTAATTTTTATCAGTTTATATAGAGCGTTACAGAAAAAAGACTAGTGATTCATATACAAAGAAATTAGGGCAGAAGTACAATAGACTAAATATTTGTTATAGTTACACTCGATACTGTTTCATTAAAGCCTATAGTCAGTTTATAATTTCTTATGATCCATGGATTTCGACAAAAATCAGATTCATTGCTCTATGAAGGTCAGTTCTCGTAGAACGCATAATGAACTTCATAGAACTGTTTTTTTTCTCTCATTCTCTTTTACCCGTAGGTGTCGGGGTTTTTTATTTATTCATTTTGATCTATTTGGACAATGGTAGGACTCCTTGGATGAGTGATCAGCCCTATATGCAAGGCCTCTACCTATACAAACACAGAAAGACGCGGACAAACATCCATGCCCTGAGTGGGACTCGAACTCACGGTCGCAGCAGTCAGGCGCACGAGGTCCATGCCTCAGACCGCGTGGCCACTGCGGCCGGCACAAATGTTTATTTTGTCTTAATAATCAAGATTACAAATTAAGACGATATTTGTTTGCCTAAACCTGTGTATAATTCAAAGATGTTTTAACATTACACGTTAAAATATTTTTATATCATTTCACATTTTCATTCGTATAAGTGATAAAATCAGTGTTTTGCGCTGTATTCGTCACTATGAAACCCTTTTTAAGAATGTTTTAATATTATGCTTCCATCTACGCCATTATATTGTAAATAGGTGTTGTGTTTAATAGAAGCATTCCCGTTTGAATTAAACAGGATGCTCTATATCAGTAACGAAACCATTGTCTGCAGAAATCCTCAGACTCTGTTCAAGCTCTGAACAAACCCATGACCGCAACGCATTCATTTTTTATGTATGTGGACTGGAATTTTCTGCCTCAGAATAGGGAATAGTGACAGGCTCTTGTAAACTGGGTAATGATATTTCGGGATCCACTAAATACGAGAAGTTCCATGATAGCTGAGTCATTGCTACTCAGGAAGAATTTTGTTCCATAGGACAATTTACAGTGTAGGACAACTTCAAGATGAAAGTGGTCACTATTAGTGAGGAAGTGTTTTAAAGTGTTAAAGATTTGACGAAAAAGCAGTACTGAGCTTCTGGGGCACTCCCTGAGTGAGTTGACGTTTGCATTGATGTTAACTGTGAACAGTTATCAGACATCCTTTTAACGTGTTTGTGCTCTTAGGTAAATAGACCGCATTGCGGAATAAAGTATTATGCAGTACACCATTTATTACCTTACATAATAACATGAATTAGTTGTACCGTGTCCCAATACAGAAGACGTTGTGCACACTTGTCCCTGACAACGTTACGACTATTTTGAAGTCATGTATAACTCCGCGGTATTTGTGCACTAATTTCTTAAACATTCGGTATAACAAATTAGTAGACTGGTGTAAACGAATAGCGATATTTAATATTAAAGCTTAATATTCTAGTTAATAAATGTAAACTGTTTTATACGTTTGTAATGGACTATTTCGTATCAGGGAGAAGAAAATATAGATAACAATCACAAATTTTTGTAAATGTGTTGACTGCACCTAGGAATTTTCTGCCATGAATAAGAAACAGGAAGATAACTGTCTTTTGGGATGTTGCCCCGAGTAGTCTGGTAGAAGTTTGCCGACGTTTCAGAGGTGTTTGATGCTCAATCATCAGAGCGATGAGTAACCCGGTTCGAGATATGTGAACCAGTCTAATAACCCGCGCGCTGCTTACTCATTGTCTTGATGATATAGGCAGCAAGTACCTCTAAAACGTCTGTAAACTTCGACCAGACTACACGGCGCAATGTCCCAAAAGACAGCCATCTTCATACTTGACGCTGTGATATCACCAAAACAACATGGCTGGGCTGTCCTTCAAACGCTAGTAGCAACTTCATACTTAAATCATATTTCAGCGCATTCTCCAGTACAAGATTGAGCCTGTAGGTTTCCGATGAAAATCATTAATTACTTACCATCCGATATGAAGGTGATGAGCTGCATGTCCACGATAGGATGTTTCAGGTAAAAAAACTTTGTAATAGCGATGATACTAAATATATTTTGTTTTGAAACAAAACGAACTGTAAAAGCGTATTAAAAATTCATCGGTTACATAGACTTCTTTAATATTTTATAACAAGTTTTTGTTCCTGTTTTGTGTCATAAACGATTAACATTTCTACAATGCCTGTCAGAGCTTGTTAGCCTGTCTAGTGTACCGCGTTCCTTTTAATGGAACTATATGGAACACAAACTATCATCTTTCGGCTTTTTCTAATAACTTCAGGCTCTTGTGCTTGAATTGGGTGAAGCATATAGCATAAGTGCTCGACTTTCGATCTTTAGCAGAAATATATATAATGTACAGATATGTGAACCTTACAAAACCAAAACTGCATAACAAAGGCGAGTGTTTGCTAAAATTTCTTAAAGACGGCTTGATTCTGGCTTACAGTGCTTATATAAGAATGCGGTATAATCTGTAAAAATGGCTGAGACTAGCTCGACCAGGGACCCAGCAGCTAAGATTTATGTGTACTTTCCTTTATACCTGAAGACAGAAAAAGCTCCAGCTTCAATTTTTAGTTTTGACAATGAGCAAAAAGTCATTTTTACAGATTATAACCCACCACCGTCAAAGAACTTTCTTCAAGAATGCGGTATGTTAAAAACGCGTTTTCGGACAGTACTAAGCCAAAAAAGCCCAAGTTGAGCTAAGTAATATACATGTAATGTACATTAATCGCCGATGTTTCCTTTGAGCATGATAACCATTCTTGGCACCCATCATAGACGTCAGCACTTTTTACCTCTTTTCTGGTCTTTCCATTGTCAGTCATCTTTTATGTCATCATCAAATTTATATTTTTTTTACTCCAATTTTCTTTCACAGGCCTCCATAAATTTCACAAGAAAACCTGGTCCAATGGACATGAAGAGCCTCCACACTAGGCAAATTAGAGTTTAAAATATGGATTTATTTCTCCATAAAGAATTAACCAATGTTATTGATTACTCACATGTTTTTACGATCCAAAACACGTCAGAAATACAAGTTGCAACTTTTTCGATTTTGGCCTAGTCTTACTGAGTAGTACATATTTTTATTTATATATTTACTTAGGCGTACTTATTCGTTTATTTCTTGTAAGCAAGCATTCTGTTGTTATGGATAAACACTGTAATTTTGGTTCTTCAACACACAGAGAATAACACAATACTCCTAACATCAATTTCATATTTATTAATGCTATCAGAACGATTATGAATATTCAATTTACAAGATGTATCGGCCGTTAGCAGCCATCTTTAGGTAACTTGAACCTAATCTAGAAGAAATTAAAATAACTTATAACACACGTTGGAGATCATGGGCGTTAAAAACAACGCTATCAGGACAGACAGCATGTTATGGATTATAGATTGTTATGGAACTGATGTTAGTTTTCTCAGCACCTCTAGGCAAATTTTAGGATTGCATTAAAATAGGCCATGGCAGCTACATTCGAATCCTTCCCGACTCATAGTTAAACAGGTCTATGTCATATACCTCATTCAACAATAATCATTTGCAGTTACACAATTAATAAAGAGGAAAGGCAAACGTCTACTGTGCTTGGTGTCTTTCCTACTTCTGTGGTATTCCCAACAGCTCAAACTCTCGGATGTCCATTCCAGTTCAAGAAATGCGCGTACTAATAAAGTGAGCTAACACAAATAGAGCTTAGTCATTCTTAAAGGATATTGTGGTTTCTTATCTGTTCCCTGACTCAGGCCACTATTCGAGAACTAAAGACGTTTAACGCCATCCTGGAAAAGGTGATAAATATTCTGGGAGTTGATGCAAAGTTTTTCTGTTGCAACTGCATCGTCCTTTGCCGCAATGTTGAGAACAGTGCCGGAGTTTCCTGCACAGTCCTGCTGATGAGAATTATATCGTCATAGTAATAAACCAAGACTTAACTGCAGTAACAGACTGGAAAGACGATTAAGGATAGTCTGAGGTAAAGTATTTTATTTTATTGTTGCGATTAGGTGAGACAATGTCTTTGAGAGTAGAGACCGCATTGCCTAATCTCAAGATGATTCATAAGTGAATATGGAGCAGCGGTGAAATGATATTGACACGGTAAACAAAATGGACTCGGAGATAAACATGCCCCAGTGTCATTTTCCTCACCGCAAATCACACATGAACTGACCTTAGCTCGAAACCGGGGCTCCACCATGAGAAACCGACGACTATACGCTTGAACTATGGCACGGCCAGAAGTATTTTACTGGGAAAAGTAAGTAGAGACCTATGTTCAGAAGCTTTCACGGCGACTAAGTATAATAAATTTTTCTCGGGCTACCAGCCGTGTAGGGTAGCTTAATGAAGAAAACACCAACGTTTGGAGAACCATTTTCGTCCTCGTCCTCAGAGTACTGCCAGTATTTAGAGAAGAATTTATTATAAATAGAGTCCTGTACGTAGAGACAGATAACCACATGGGAAGTACTCCATAATAGTGGTTATGTCATGATTACCAGTAAGAAATATATATCAAATGAAGGATCATTTGCTGTTATCATCGAATTTATTGATGTATATGGACATGTTATAGGTTATTTCTCGGAAAACGCAGTCGTCCTCTTGACCTGAAAATCAAAAGTGAAAAGTTTTGTATCTTCAGCCTTTCGAGTTACATTTAAATAACACATTAATTAATGTGACCATTCGTGATATGTTGAGGAAATAAACGGGTCATTTCCTGATATGGAACGCAAGAATTTGTCCGAGAAAACTACTCCACATTATTTACATAAAAAGTGTGTTATTGTTTCATAATATTAATTTCATAACACACTTTAACAAAAACTGTAACAATTGTATACTGTTGTAATTCATTATAGACCTAATTAAAATTAATACATTAATCACGCTTCTAAAAATGTTCTCTACAGTTGCTGCACATGAAGGGATTATTAACTACAACAATTTATTTGACGTATTTGAAGATATATAATGTAGTGAAAAGAAACTATTTTAGCACTTTCATGTAGCAAAAACTATTATATTCTGATTGTCCACAGCTACGTTGTATGTAACAGAAAGTTGTCTAAGGAATGACGAACTTCATGGCACAGATTCGTTCTTGAACAGTTTAAAATTGTTCATTTAGTCAATAAAATCCCTTATGGAACCCCAATTCTTGTCATCATTCGTACTGATTAACCTCATCTTGAGCCACTGGGCAAATTCTCTCAAACAAATATGAAAAGAAATGCGACTTTCATTTTACGTCTGCTAACTTAACTGGGTGGATCTAAATTATTTGTGTTTTGTTATTGTGTTGTAGCGAACTGATATTATTCTCGTTGAATTTTACTGCAAAAACTCCCTTTTTGCCACGGATTATGCGGCTTATTAAGCGTAAGAAATTTATCTACCGATCATAGAACTCTTTCCAGAGTAAAATTAGTACTTGCTGCTGTTCTCGTTTATCGAACATGATGGCACGTTCTGAAAAGACGTTTCCTGTTTCATTCGATTTTTTCTCTTGTGCAGGCCGACAGAACTGGACATGTCATCGGACAGCGACAGCAGTAGCTACGATCCTTTGGACGAGGTGACAAACTACAAGTTACCGCGGAGACAGCATTGGCCCAACAAGGCTCAGTTCATCCTCGCATGTGTCGGTTACTGCGTAGGACTTGGAAACCTCTGGAGGTTTCCGTACCTCTGCTATAAGAGTGGCGGAGGTAAGCAAGTCTTCAAGCGTTTTATCAATTAAATATTGAATTCCTTAAAGACAGGCTTTGTCTGTGTTGATGTTTTATCCAAACATTTACGTTTAGGGATTGAGGAAGGCCAGGAAGAACCCTGGATAGCTATTCCCGGGCCGAGATTCGAACTTGGGACTTCCGTGTACGAAGCATGAGTACTATCAACTCGACACTGATGTTTGGACTTCAGATGTTTCTATATTTCTGTAACAACAGTGACAGATTTGAGTTTTTCGCTTTTATATGTTCATCTTTTCCTTTGAACAATACAGTTTCTTAACTTGTGTTTCCAAATTTTTGGACATTTGATACAAAAGCAGTGGAAATATAGCTTTGAGCATTTGGAAAGCTTCATGCCTCTGTTTTATGTGTATTTGAAGTTTCTTAACTGAGTTTTCTTTATTATGTGTCCTCATATTTGTTCTGAGTGACAGAAGTAGGTTTATTACGATATTTTGTTTTCATATTTTTGTTTCGAAAGTTTGCAAAATAATTGACAATGTTGTCTGTGCGCGTAAAGTAAATGTCTGGATTTATGTTGCTGCCTCATAACTTCTATGAGCCTTTCTCTTGAAAGAGTCCAAGACCACACCTTCATAAATCCTTTATTGAAATTTTATAAAAAGATCCTAGAGTATTCCTCCGCGTCTAGAAGTTTACAAGAAACAGTGTTACAACAAACATCCCGGTGGAATAGTTAGTACTCATGCTTCATATTCAAAGTGTCTTTGGTTCAAATCTCAGCCCAGAGACCGGCTGTCCTGACTGGGGTGTTTATGGACGACAAAATCAAGTTAACTGTATAAATATTTTCTTGTCATTTAATCAGTATCCGTATATTTACAGCATCTCAAATTATATACAGAAACTGTCACGGGTTTCTCAAGCAAAATGTAAACTCATGCTTAATAAGGCTTATAGAGAGGAAATAATGTAATTATGTCTAGCTCACAGCAGATTTCAATACGATTATGTATTTGTTTGGAAGTAATGTTGATCTATTCCAGCACAAATTGCAAGCCAGGTGACGTGTCTTTTATTTCTTAACAAGTCATGACAAGAAGGTACGTAATTAATGCAATATTAAATCACGTAAGTCTACATGCTGCTTTTCAGAACGAAACATAATACAATAATTTTTCGGGGGGTATTGGAAAGGCGTCTGAAACTAAATATGTACTGCTAATGTGTTTAAAATCTTCAATTTTCGTGGTTGTATCCATGCACGTGTTCATAATTCGTGTTATTAGCACACTAGAGTACATAAGTTAATTATTTGAGTGTGACTATGCTGCATAAGTTTGTTTGTTCCTTAAGAGTCAATATGAGAAGACGGTGTGACTTAGTACGTACTAGACTGCATTTTACTTTTTGAATGATAAAATATTGCTAATTGTTATGGAGAGTCCTGTTTATTTTCGGTATGACCATCGTATGATCGGCGGTAAGATCCCGCACAGCGCCTTTAAGCTCCGTGTAGATGTCTGTACCAGCATTTCCCTCATCATCTAACTTTTCCTTATTTTGAAGAGTAAGTATACAGTATTCAAAATACCCACCACCTGTTCCAACTAGACCTCGCGTGCTGAGAATATTTCTAGACAAGTGGCAAAACTGTCGTCTTCAAATGGCTCGTTATTTTTAAGTAGTGTTTCTCACTCAATTTGTGCAATTAATAAGGTATGTTTAAGTAAAAGCCTACTTTGTATTTTACTGTGCTCTGAAGTAAATGGAACGTCGTGGCTGAGTGCCTGGTATTCGAGAGGTTTGTCTGAATATTCTGGCTGAGGGTTTTGTGATTTTTTCAGTACCTCCCGGCAAATTCCGGGATAGTACCATAAGTTATGCCACGACCGTTCCTTTTCATATCATTTTAAAATCATTATTTATCAGCCATCGTGTTATTCTACACTTACCCTGAGGCTATAGTCTCAGCTATTGAAAACGTCGTTACATAAACCATAAATAAATAAAATGTAAGTAAGAGTAATCCGTTTTTTATTCTGTTGACCCGCCATAATAGAATTGTCGCCCAATCGTCGAACACTTCGGAATTATAGGCCACGCTTTACACTCGTTATTCGTGATTTTGCATATATCATTGACCTTAATTTATTTTAAGATGCAGTTGTTTTTTATGGGTGCGAAACATGGTCTCTCACTCTGAGAGAGAACATAGATTGCAGGTGTTTGAGATTAGGGTGTCGAGGAGGATATTTGGGCCTAGGAGAGAAGACGATGGTGCATGGAGAAAACTGCGGGATCATTAAGTCAAGAAAAATGAGATGGGCTGGGCATGTAGTGCACATGAATTGTTCAAGAGGTGTGCACCGGGTATTGGTCGGCAAGCGAAGAGACTGCTGGGAAGACCTAGACGTAGATGGGAGGATAATGGCAAGCGGGATCTATGGGAGATAGGAGTCGAAGGAGACTGGATTTTGTTGGCCCAGGACAGGATCCGGTGGAGGGCTTTGGTTAAATCGGTGATGAACCTTCGGGTTCCGTAAGCCATGTAGTTAGTTAGTTGTGTTGTTGCAAGGTAATTGCACTGGATGAGAGTCAGAATTACAACGAATATTAATTGAGCTGATAATTTCCCACCTCGCCTATATAAGTTTTGGTCCTTAAAGATAACATAAGCATATTTTATGTCATTAAACATTTTCAGGTCTGTGATGCGATTTGAACTCCTTGTAAACCTGTGGTTATATAAGACTGATATTAACAAAGATAAAAAAAAATTAAAACTTTTAGTGTAGATTCCTAATACCGAATTTCTTCCAAATCAGTAGATTATCTTCGGAGATGAAATCATGCGGAGAGACACT
>NW_019059680.1:1408084-1455595 GCF_000696155.1 Zootermopsis nevadensis
ATGTAAGGGGTGCCTAGAATTGCTGTGTTCTGTAGCATTCTACCATTATGTTGAGAGTTGAACATAACCGGTAGGAAAATGCCACATTGGGTATCAGTACGGCGACCTTCACGCATTTCGTTTTGTCAGGAAGAGGGGCTCAGTTGCTCCGATACCCACAACGTTCTCGCGGATGGCTTACACACAGCGCCCCCAGTGCCACCAAATTCAAATATGCATTTGGTTAAGGTCCAGTGAATGTGGCGACCATACCAGCAATGGTTGAGCAACACAGGAATCTGGTAACATCAGTTTGCTGTGCTCTGTAGTGTATAAACCTCATCATGGCACGTGTTACTAGTACAAGCTGCGAGCAGACGGAGATAGTCGGGCGGACACACGAAACAGATTTTTCGTTCCTTCAGGTGCACAAGTATGCGGGTTCGGGGGCCCTCACGTGTAAGATCCGAAGCAATACCTCGTATCATACTTTTAAATAAGTACATGGAGTAAAGTCATTCTTGAAAAGCTAATAGTCGCTTAGCTGTTCAAGAAATTTCTTGGCTTTTATGGAACCTGTACGTCATGTTCAAAAGAGTTCGCCATTGTTCCCCATCCTGGGTCAGATGAATCCAATTTAAAAACTTAGATCCTTTTTCTTTAAAATGCCTGTTATTATTTATTCGAAGTTGTCCCATCCTTTCAGGTCTTCTAATTAGAATTCTGTATACATTTCTCAACTCCTTTATGCGTGTTGCATGTCCCATCCATCTAATTATCCGTGATTTGATCACCGTAGAAGAGTGCAGATTATTTATCTCCTAAATGTACAGTTTTCTCCAGCCTCCTACTAACTTCTACCTCTCAAATCCAAATATTCTCCTCAGCAATCTGTTTAAAATAATTATCAGTCAGCCTTATTTTAGTAATGTGAGAGATCATGTTTTAAGTCCATACAAAACAACAAATAGAATGAAGTAACGTCACATAAAATTATAAAATAACATAAAATTTCATCTTTGAGTTTTTAGTTAGTTTGTGGGGTACAAACTACGTATAATTCTCTTAGCAAACAACTATTTCAAGCGATGAGGCATTCTCAGGTCTTAAAACAGGGCGGATTGTGAATATTTCTGGAGTTCTGTAACGGCAATGGCAAGATCTGTATATCATATTAATGAGAAGCAGTTGGGGTGTGTAAAATTGTTCTCTTGGACTTTGTCCATTGTCTTAATTATTAAGTAATAAAACCCCAACGTTTCGGAAGGTGGATTCTGCTTCCGCCTTTATTTAAAAAAGGGGAAAGATGATAGAAGCCCTATCTGTTGCCACCCGGATGAGCTAGCCGCTTATCATAACGTAACACCGTCAGAAACCTTCAGACTTCTAAAATCCTTGCGGTTGAATGCAGTATGAATGAGCAAATTAAGAATTTTCTCCAATTATTCTTATCAACTTGAATCGAAATTTGTGCAGTTTTAATGGAACTACGTTCTCATGGGTTAAGTTTACTTGCTCATTATCATCATGCAGGTTTAGGTAACTGCCGAAGGTTTAAATTGATTTGATTGTAACCTTTAATATATGGTCTATTTATTGCCGTTTCTTCTTAACACTGAAGCTAAAAATAACCAAGGTCGGTTTGAACAAGTTAACAACTCAATAGGGCTTCAAAATATCCCTTCCTACTGCTTTGCAGACATTAGAGAGAGAGATGACTCATGGCATCGATTCATATTTATCATTCAACACTTGGTCATGTGTTATTACACATCAACGATTGTTATGTAAACCAGTGTAGTTAATTTGTACACTTACGTTACTTTCAGAAAACGGCAAATTCGGAGGTCTATGAAATATACAGACAAATGTTTTAAGGTGTAATGCACTTCATATTTTGTCTGTTGTATTGCAAATGAAGTATTGTTTTGGCCGGCTAAGAAGTCTGTCAACAAGTTGAGACGTTCAATTCAAGAATGACCAAAATAGTTAACAACCTGGCAACGCTTGAGTGCATCTACGAGTATAGCTAATACATTCACTTTTTAGAGAACATGAAAGTGACCAACAATTTCCCATATTCTTGGCGGGAATTCTGAGCACTTATTTAAAATAATACGAAAATCGGAAATACACAGAATGTAACTTGAATGTCTGTTCATACTTCGTGGGTGAGTTCTGCACAGACAAACAATACGTACAGTTCGTGTGAACATGAGTCCACAAAACTTTCCTTTTCGAATTATACAGAACGAAAGCGTGTCTGTCTATCCGTACGCTCGCATATTTAGTCTCAGAAATGTTTAAAAAGTGTCTTTTAAACTTTGTGTTTGTGTCTACAGTAGCTTACATTATTTCCAGTGAATTTCATATTATTTATTATCGGATTATTTTTACGTAACACTTAAAGTGAGTTTATTCAAAACCGCAAAAACTGCTTGTAGAACAAAAGATTGGTCCAAGAACCCATCGAAATATGCAATTCTTACTTGAAATATTTTTCTTTATGCAGATTTGAGGTTTTAACAACGCTGAGTCTGAAGATTGCTGTCGTCAGGGTTGTTGCGCCGTATAGTCTGGTAGATGTTTACCGACGTTAGAGAGATCCTTGCTGCGTCAGAGATTAGGATTAGGCTACTCCGTTTACTGTCCGGCCCCTATAAACCTAGCCCTTTCCGCTCGATTGGCTCATTCATCGCCCTGATGACGGAGGCAGTATGGCCTCTGAAACGTTGGTTAACATCGACTAGACTACACGGCGCAACAACTCAGAAGACAGAAATCTATTGTTCTTTATGTTTTTGGTAAATATTTGACTAAGAATAAGGACATGAATTTGGCAAGTGGAATACTTGGAGTTTCTACAGAGTAGGTTCAATTGAGTCAGAAGAAGGGGAGTTTGAGAAATACAAGTGGTTAGGTGGGAAGGGGAGGGATAGCAAACATCAGAAAATTATTCATTTATGGGAAAGGGAAAGTTAATCACCATTTAGGGACTGAATTATTTCAGCAGGTAAATGAGTAGAATTTGTTGGTCACAGGATGTCGCATGTAACTCTGAAAGGTCATTGGTATGATATCATTATATTGAATGTACATGCCCCAACTGAAGATAAATTTGATTACACAAAAGATAAATTTTACGAAAGACGATAACAGGTATTTGACCAATTCCTTAGGTACCATACGAATACTTTGTTAGGGAATTTCAGTGCGAATGTAGGAATGCAGGACATTTTAAACTGATTATTGGTAAGGAAAGTCTACATGAAATTAGTAATGATAATGGGTTCAGAGTAGTAAATGTCATTGTCAAAAGCACAGTATTCCCTCACAGTGGACTTTCCTGATGGCGTATTCTAACGCAAAGTTAAAGCATCTCCTTGTTTCAGACCATGGAATTCCTTGATTAGCTTCTCAAAAAGGACTCTGCTCCTTGAAGTTACCGAGATGGCCAAAACGGAGTATATTAATACATAATACAGATACAAGAAAGACCTAACGAATATTACAATTCTTGTGATTTATAGCATGGCGTATTCTGGGGAACAATTACCTGGCCTCTGTTCAGACGAAGCAATGACTCCACTCTTGCACAGACGTTGTTTCATTCCCAACCGTCCATGACCTTGTTTAGCCATACAAATACGGAAAAGAATGTTAATTATGAACTAATATTCGGTTACAAATTATACCTGACCATTATAAGATTTAATCTCACATTTTTGCTTTCTGTTTGCATTTCTGTATGTGTACAATATTCATTTTCCATCCATCTTCTTGATTATATGCGTAGTTGCTTGCAGCAATTTGCACATTCAGTGTGATTTTCTTGCGTAAATGGGACTTCATATGGTCGTGTATTTGTAATGTAAGAATATTAGTGTTGCCTTTTCAAGTGATGCTTATAGAAAAAACTAACCGCTAAGCAAGTCCTGTTCGTGACAAATGGTAAGACGAGACAGCTTTAATTTCCAGTACACAGCACGTGCTTTACAGATGGTGGACTTCTGGTAGCATTTTGATTATATGCCATCGTCTAGGAGGAAAATACTGCCTCCATCTTCAGAGCTAAAAGTGGAGGCAATATGCTCCTCCGAAACGATCTCATTTTGCCAAAATACTATACAAGTAATAATCCAGAAGATTTCCATCTACTGTTTTCATTTTACTTCAAATCTAACGACGTACGTTGCAAACATTTCACACCGGAATATTATTTTTGCTGTACTGTTGATGAAAATAACCCTCTGATTCTACAGTTTCAAACAACTTCTGTTTTTTACATTTGTGTTTTTTTAAATATGGTTTTTAACTAAGGCAGATAACTATATTGTTTATGCAGTGTCAAATGGTACGGCGATTAAGAATGGTAAACGATGTAAGGATCATGGCCCCTGTTATCGTAGGCTTCTGTCCCAGTATTTGACTAGTGGGCCTTAGGAAAACAAGAACACGGCCGGTCCCATGAATCAGGAAAGAGGGTAGCAAGCAGAATTACTGCCAAAACTAAGTTCAACCTGAAGTAAGGGTTACCTCCTGTGTGCCAAGCACAATGAAATCCAGTACCTGCGTACCGACGCCCAAAACGTGAGACGTCTGGAAGTCAGAGGGGAAAACTGTAAATGGCAGAAAATATTTTTCAGCATCCTTTACCAACTGTCACAGAATATTCAAAGTATGTGTAAGAAATATTTATATTTTAAATACCCTGTCAAAAGAGTGGAACGGAAGATAAATATTTATTTTTACTAACATGCTAATAAAAATTAAGCAAAGTTATCAATTATAACCACAGGATTCTTAAAATATTTGCATAAAAAACTTATATTTTTGTTTCAATAAAACTAAGTCCAGCCTAGAAAATAATTACTTAAATTCACGCCTCGTGTCTTCCGTTGAATTTTAGTGTTTGCTGGAATTTTATGAATACGTAAATGTGTATAAATCCTTTCTTTCAAATTGCATTTCTGTTGGCGCATAAACGTGTAACTCTATAAACATATTAGTACAAATTAACTAAAGAAAGTTTACAGTTAATAGTTTATACGTGTAAGGTACTTGTAATTTACGTTCTACTCCACACATACGTATTTTACATGTTTATTATGTAACATTGTGTATTTGCATATTTTCTAGTTTATGATATAATGCCAGATAACTATGAAAACTGATATTGTGCCAGAGTATGAATTTCAATGATGAAATCATTGAAAAACATTATATTAATAATCTGTAGTTCACACTGCCAATCCTGTAGTTGGCTACTGTATGGATGTCACGTGAGCGAGGTAAGGTATAGTCGGCGCAGTAGTTTTTGACCGGTGGAATTTTCAAGAGGAAGGCTAGGAGCGAGTCTCTTTTGCGATAGTATAATGCTGACTGCACCGAGGAGCTTATCGGACTGAAAGCCCAAACAAAGAAATGCACTGACCTTGCCACGTCGGGTACACAATAGCTCCGCTAGCTTCTCCACCGGCCAAAAACTACTGCACCGACTATAATCCTCGACAATGAGTAACCTTCAGATGTTATGAGGTGCTGATAATAGTAATTTGTGACACTTGCTTTCAAACGTTTCCATATTCACACCTTATTTGTTCAAGTGCTCATCTGTAGCGCAAATATGTAACGACATTTTTGCGACTGCTTTGAATTCGACTTAAAACTGAAAGAACAAACAGCAAGAGCATAAAGCCAGAAGATATAATATCTAATAAAACTGCAATTCTAACTACAGTATTTTTATGGATATGAAACTTGGTCTGTCTCTCTGAGGGAAAAGTACAGGTTGGTGGTATTTCAGCACAAGATATCGTATGGAACAAAGAGTTTTAATTTTGACTGTCTATAATAATAGTAATAATAAATCAATTCAATTCATTTATTAAAGTGGTTGCCAACAGGGAGGAGCCAATGGTAGGCAAACAATGATAATACAAAAATATACAAAAAACAAATAAACCAAATATATAAATGAATATATATGTATACATATAATAGATCAATCAAACATTTCCCGTATTGAGTATATTAGCCAATTACAGGGAAATACAGAAATAATATATATAGTTAAAATCATAGTAATCACTAGACTCTTTCTTGTAAGGAGAAAGTTTATTCATGGGAGACACTGACTTCGCTGAACACGTCCAAAAATCTGCATACGTAATTTGCAGCACTGGCGCACCTAGCTGAAGGACTATGTCTCATCTCTCTGCTCACACTAAAAGTCGAAAAATCTCTTATTTTCCTTGAGAGCACACGAACAACAACAGTGGCCGCGATTGAATGACAATTTATTTTGCTCTTAAAAGCATTGATAAGAAATAAGGCATCGAGATGTCTAAACCAAAGCGTTTTAATATTTAAGGAATTTATTATCAGCTCGTACTTACGAGGAAAATCAAACTGAAAGGACCTACAATGACACAGATTGGCAAATTTTCTTTGAATACTTTCTAATTTATTAGAATCAGTCAGAGTAAGATTATTCTATACCACCGAAGCATACTCGAGCCTAGACCTAACTAAAGCATTATATAAAACAAAAGACTGTCTAAGGAAGAGAAGTTATAAGTAATAAAGCGAATTATCCCTAGAGTTCTGAGTCCTAGAGAATACGCATAATCACCACGAGCATGGAAGTGCAATTTACTATCTAGCATGACGCCAAGATCTTTTACGCAGTCGGTAAGCAAAATTGAAACTTCCCTGACATAATAGTTAAAACGGATACTGTTGGTCTTACGTGTAAAAGATACAATTTTAGTCTTTTGAACATTAATTCCCATAAGGTTATCATTACATCAGTGGTGTATGTAATAAATATCCGCTTAAAGAGACACAGTATTCAGCAGACTTTATGTTTCTATATAATTTAAGGTCATTAGCAAATAAGAGAAATTTGGAAAAATTAATTTTGGCACAAAGATCATCAATAAATGCAATGAATAGGAGAGGTTCCAAGGTACAGTCTTGAGGTACTCCAGATAACACAGGATAGGGATAAGATGACTTTTCTGAGATTCGAACGAAGGAAGATCGTGGTGATAAGTAACTTTAGAATCACTTAACGTAAATTGAAGAATTATTGAGTTTATTTGAAAGAAGAGCATGAGGTACCTTATCGAAGGCCTGGCTAAGATCAGAATATACAAAGTAAAATTTTCCCTGTGAACAGACAGATGGTAGAACATCATTTAGTTAAGTAACTAGGTTTGTTACCGTAGATTTTGATTTAATAAAGCCGTACTGACTAGGATGTAACTTAAATTTGAAATTGAAGGAAAGGTGATCATGTGCAATACATTCAAAAATTTTGGAAAAATTATTTAAGATTGAAATGGGCGTATAGTTATTAACAAGAACGCTATTTCCTTTCTTAAATATAGACACACGGTCGTCAGTTTCCAAAGCATGGGAAAACTCCGTCAGTAAACTAAGACTGAAAATATGATGTAAAAGGGGAGTGAATATATCAATAC
This sequence comes from Zootermopsis nevadensis, assembly GCF_000696155.1. The sequence continues at coordinate 1,415,551 of NW_019059680.1, forward strand.
AGCCGTTTAAAATAAAAGTCGGGATTTCATCAGGTCCGACGCATTTCGTCGAACGGAAACGACTAATCACCCGTGTAACATCATCAACAGAGATACATGGGATATTCAAAACATCAGAATAGGCGAAGTCAGAACAAGTGTCAAAATTAACGGAAGAAGAGGAGTTAAAAACAGAACGAAAGCGGTCTGCAAAGGCCTCTGCGATTGACTGCGGTTCCGTGATAAATCTCTCTCCAACTGATAATTCTTTCTAAATTTAGAAATATATTTCCAAAACTGCTTTGGTTTGTTTCTAAAATTATCATCAATTGTTTTAACCAAACCAATCTATCTGATTTAATAGTCATTTTAACTATTTTACGATAATATAAAAAACCTGTAATGATAATTAGACTTACACTTTTTAAATTTATTAAGAGACAGATTTTTCTTCCTAATATAATATATAAGAGATTTGGAGAACCAGTAAAGATAGGTGGAATTTCTGGATTTTAAAAAATGGAATAGCTAGGTTAATAACCTTCGACACAGTAGCCCTGAGATTATTAACTGTAGCATCAACAGAATTTTCATTATGAATACAAGACAAGTCCGAGTTTACTAGGATATGATAAGGTAATAAATAGTTTCCTTTACCTTAATTGGCGTCGAAGTGTGAGCGAAGTATGTTGACAGTCAGGAATTAATTTAAGATTAAGGACAAGTGGCGGATGATAGTTGTCGGAAGAGACCAACGAGTGAGTAGAAGAGAAATGCTGATGTTCGTAAAGACAAGGTCGAGCAGTGCACTGTTAGGAACGCAGTTGTTGTGCTAATTAAGGCCAAGAAAGCAAAAGGTGGCGTAAAGAGAATTTCCTTTAATTTTATTATAGTAGTATGAATGAGAAGAAGGGGTGCCATTTAGCCAGTCATAATTTGGTACAATAAAATCTCCTTACATGACTACCCGATAGATGAGAATTTAGATTTACTTCTAAAGAGTTTAAATAATAATTCAATTCAATTCATTTATTAGAGTGCTTGGTAACAGCCAAAAGAGGCCAACAACAACCAAGCACTAAAAATAACAATACAAAAACAAACAAACAATAAACTAAATATATAAATGTACAATATAATAATGATAATATATCAATTTATTAATTTGTTACAAAATAATCAACAAAAAAATGAGCTGAATAATATGCCTAAGTATATAAAGTAAAGTTTGTCCCGCTATACGCCATGTAGGCGCTTGGGGGAGTGGAGGTATAGCTCCTACTCATTCTAGACCTCGGCACTAGATGGGGGTGAATGGTCAGCATCACGCCGCGGCCGGCTTTACCCCCGGGAAGGGACCTCGGTACCCATTGTAGAGGAGGCTGGGTGGGCCCCAGAGCCGATCTGGACGCAGAGGCTAGAGGAAAAACCCTCTGCCTCCGTCGGAGATCGAACCCCGGTCGTCCAGCCCGTAGCTAGTCACTATACTGACTGAGCTATCCCGGCTCATTGCCTAAGTATATAATAATTAAATTAAAAGCAGTTAAAGATAAACAATATATACAAAATGAAACTTTAATTACAAGGAAAAAATTTTCTAAATGAAATGCCTAAGCAAAATATTGTCCTTGTCGATGCGCTGACAGACGGCATTGGCAACAGAAACACACCTAAACAAGGGACTAGCCTTGGAATTACGATGAACAAAAACGTGAAGTAGTCTCTAATGGATCTGGAGGGAACGCGCAAAGAAACTTAATCCAAATAATTCAATTCAATTCATTTATTTGATAATATTTAATAATAATAATAATATACGTGTAGGATTTGATGTTTTCACGGCGGTGAGTCTGAAGATGGCTGTCTTCTGGGTTGTTGCAGAGTGTAGTCTGGTAGAAGTTTACCGACGTTTCAAAGGACCTTGCTGCCTTCATCATCGCCCTGGTGATGGAGGCAGCAAGGACTTCTGAAACGTCGGTAAATACCTACCAGACTACACGTCTAAACAAGCCAGAAGTCAGCCATCTTAAAAAATTTACGTTTTAAATGTGTACCATCTAAAGCGTTGTTAAATCTTCTGCTTTCGACAGTTCATGTTTTTTCTGTTTACAACGCAATGAAAAAGCTTATAGCTAGACAACAGACAGACGTCGCGCCTAAATGAGACGTTAAATTTTAATGCTAGCCCGGGGATCCAACTGCCCGTCCTTGTTCCTCATTTGGAGACATAGAAACCTTGGCTTTCTGGGTCTGTCTATTTCTTATACATGCAGATGCTACATCGGCGGTCCGTGTCTGCAACTAAAGAAAGAGGTTTCTATAATTACTGAACAAATACGGATGGCTCATATACAAGAATATCGGTATCTAGACTTAGAAGTATTACTAAGAGATTGTCACAAGGTTCTCTTTCGGAAAGGCTATATTTGTATTCTTTTCATACTCGTTATTTTTTTCCAATCTTAAAACTGAATGTAAAAGTATCGTCTGCGCATGTATATTTGTTTGAAATGTATGAATATTTTGTGCGTGCGCGCACGTGTGTCTGCGTGTTTGTGTACATGCATTCAAATGCAGCTACACGTATTTGAAAAGAGTGTTCTGAAACAGGATTAAGTCTTTGTTTAAAAAAATAAGATAAGTAGTCATAAATAACAAATTCAAATATTTTGGAAAAAATTTTAAGAATTGAAATGGGTCTGTAATTACTAACCCTGGTACTATCTCCTTTTTAAATATAGGAACAACAGCAGTTTGTTTCCACAAGGATGGAAAAGTCACAGAAGATACACTAAGATTAAAAATATGTGTTAGTAAATGAATAAATATGTCCGAGCAACCCTTAATAATAAATGATGGAATTTCATCCAATCTAACACAAGGAGCTTAATAGCCATTGATACTTCAAAGGCAGAAATAGAAACGGTGGGTAAAAAGTCGAATGTAGTCGAAACAGGAGGAGTAACGGAAGGACAATTAGCATTAAAAACTGATTTGAAATGATTAGCAAAGGAATCAGCAATTAATTTAGAGTCAGTAATAAACTGATTATCAACTTTAAGTTGAATAAATGGGTTATCCTTCTTTTTAAAATTAGAAACATACTTCGAAAAATATTCGGGGTGAGTTTTTAAACTGTCATCAACCGTTTTTAACCACCACTGTCTATCAAACTTAATAGTAATTTTAATAAGTTTGCGAAAAAATGAAAAATAGGAATAATAAATATCAGATTTAGTCTTTCTGTACCGACGAAAATACATATTTTTTTCGAATATATCATTTTAAAGTGCTAGAAAACCAACATGGAAACATGGACTTCCTAGAACACTTGTAGGGTATAGCTAAATTTAAAGCTTCAGTAACAACTGAGTTAAGCTTATTAACGGCACAGTCAATAGAAGTCTGATTATAGACACAAGTCCAGTCATAGAAAAATAAAAATGTATATAACAATACATAATCACCACAGGCATAATTGCGAAAAGAACGTGGAGGCTGCAAATAAGAAGAAAAATATATACTAAGATCAACAACCAAGGAAGGATGGAAGGTATCAGGTTCAAACAAGTCAAAATCAGAGTAGGAAACCTTAATATCAGTAAAATTAGCAAATACAAGATCAAATAAATTCTTGTTTTGTACGGTAGGGTTGTACTGAGAAAGTCCAAAATAACATGCAGCATTATAAATTACCTCACCTCTAAGTTTGGTATAATAATGTGAGTTAGCATGGTGACACCCATGAACCCAATCATAACCATGTACATTAAAATCACCTAATAGGACTACGCGGAAATTTTGAGTGTTCAGCTTAGCTTCCAAAGAAATAGAATAATTTTCAATAATTTTGATATCCATATTCGGCAGAAAATAATGGTTACCAACAAGTAAATTAAAACCATCGGGAATAGAGATTTCTATCCAAACACATTCCTGCGTAAGTTCAAGGTCGTACCTACGTTTACAACCAAAAAAAACGATGAACTGCAATAAAAACACCACCACCCCGAGTTAAATTTGAATCCGCGTAAATTCTATCTGCGCGAAAAACATAATAATTATCAGGAAAAAGATTGCGATTACAATAATAATAATAATAATAATAATAATAAACCTGATATAATTCGAAACAAAAATGGAATTTGTCTCTTAATTGATATACGAGGTGCGATCGGAAATTTTCCAGATTGCGCCTATAAAACCCGTACACTTATCTCAGGTATTAAATTCATCCATCACCCTCGAAGTAGTTCCCCTGGGAGTGAACACAACGATCCCAGCGCCGCTGCCAAGCCTGGAAGCATCCCTGGAAATCTTTCTTTGTCAGCCTGTCAAGCACCATCTGCGATTCTGCCTGAATCTCTTCTATCGTCTCAAATCTCATTCCCTTTAGCTGAATTTTCATCTTTGGGAAGAGGAAACCTTAGAAAGGAAGTTGGGGTCGGTTCTTGCAAGATCTTGGAGCTCCTGACAAACGAGAAGTCGATTCTGCTTCTGGTCCTCAGACAGGAGCCTTGGCACAAACTTGGCTGCGATGCGTCGCATGTGGAGTTCTTCCTTTAGAATCAGCTAACAGGTCCCATAGCCTATCCCAACAATGTCGCACAAATCGTTGATGGTACGACGTCGATCTTCGTGAAGGGCCTGCCGAATCTTCGTAACATTTTCGGGCGTTGTGCCCGAAGATGGTCGTCCAGAACGCTCGTCATCATCGACAGAGGTTCGGCCATTTTTAAAACGTGAATGCCACACAAAAGTTTGTGCACGACCCATTGCGGACTCCCCAAATGCTTGCTTGAGCATTTAATAGGTTTCCGTAGCCGTTTTGGCGAGTCTTTGGCAAAATTTGATGCACACGCCATTCCGAAATCGCAGGCAATAGCAACCGACACAAATGTAATTAAGAAGGAAGCGGAGATCATCTTGAAATACAAAGACCTTCTCTTTGAAACACAACGAATGTGAAAAGTGAAAGCAAAAGTAATTCCAATAATTATACGAGCAACTGGAACTGTCTCCAACTCACTCAAAAAATATTTGGCCAACTTCCCGGGCGAACACGACATTAGGGAACTTCAGAAAAACGCCATTACCGCCATTCTAGGATCTTCATACATCATTCAAAAGACGCTCATGTAAAATATATATAATGCCTTGCACGAAGTCTGTATAATGTATGTAACACGTATTAAAAAAACAAAATGTATTTCAGAAATAGCTGCTGCACTATACGTATACCTCAGGGGCAAGGTTTTGTCTCAGGTACACAGAAGTAAATACCCTATAAAATGGTGATTAATGGAATAATAATAAAAACCACATGTCGTACCGGGAAAGAGATATCATCGGGGATATAACCATCATAAACAACATAATCAGATGTCGCACTTGTGGACAAGAGAAAGATAAACACACAATCAGTTGACATCTCAATACCACATGCACTTCATATACAAAAAAAATGTGAAAGAAGAAAATTGGGAATTATCAGCCACACATCAGAAGATGTGTCAAGCAGACAAAGTAACTGCAGGATTAGTCGTCATTTCTTAAACTGGAATTGTCGCAAAGAACATTCATAAAAGCGTAAAATATCTACATTGTAATTGAAATAAATGCATTCAGTTATAGAATTCAGTCTTAACAGACACAAACACAATAGTCAATAAATTTATATATGATGTATAGCGAAAATATAAGATATACAGCAAGCTTGACCCAGTGTAGAATTAATAATACGAACAGGAAGGATAATAGTCTCGAAGCTGTTCCTGTGGCCAAGTACCATGCCGTGAACGCATATGGTGCAGTCGAAATAAATCATTCTCAATTCCGGCTTTAGAAGGTACTGAATAGTTAGCTCCACGTCTGGCTGTTTTACACCAGAGAAGGGACCACTGGTACCAGACGAATTGCTGAATGGGTCAACACCAGAGGTAGTGAGCGCAGTTGTTTTTGGCCGGTGGAAGTTTCAAGGGGAAGGTTAGGAGCTAGTCACTTGTCAGATAGAATGTTTCGTCTGCCTCCAGGAAGGACGAGGAGCTTATCGAACTGAAAGCCCAAAAAAAAGAAATACACTGACCGTGCCGCACAGATTAGGCCCGTCCGCCAGCTGCTCCACCGGCCAAAAATTACTGCGCTGACTATAGTACGCGGTGGCAAATAGAAAAATCATAATCATTGCAGAATCCGAACCTGGTTAGTCCAGCCGGCAATAATAATGTTGATGATGATGACGATGGTAATATATGTAAATAATGGCTTAAAACTTGTGGAATTTTTATTACAAAGTACACTTCGTTAGAAATTGGTTCAGTATTTCATTTATAACAGTTTTTTCATAAGGTCTGGTTTACTTCTCGAAGGGGCCTTGAATTTGAGAGAATTTAAATATGTGTGTGTACAGCAATTTTCATATCTCACGCTAAATAAACACACAAAATAACGTTACAGGAGATTTATCTCACTGTACCATTGAAAACTGGCGAACTCTTTTTGGGCAGAACAATGGACCTGTCGTCAGACAGAACACTAAATAAAATAAAACCATTGAAAAAAGTTCTAAGACTGGGTACTAGTTTTTATGAAGGGCAGCGGCAACAGCGTTACAGTGCCATTGATTAGTGTGAGCTAGTAATTTTATTTTATTTATTGTTCTGTCTGACGACAGGTCCATATGAACAGGATCCTTCCATCCGTGTCTCGGACTGGGACCTGTTCATATACGTTCTTGGCAGATGATCCAGAAGTGGTTTGCCATTGCCTTCTTCTGTGTGTGAATGGAGTAATTGTTGGGATGCCACAGAGAAACCGGGGAAGCCCCCGGAGGAAAACTCCGTGTTGCCTAGACCACGGCCTTCCCCAACACAAGTTATAAAGTCGGTAGCGTGTGGTTGTTATAAATTGCTTTCTCTGGTCTACACACACTTTTAATCTTACAATATTAACATGTCTTTTTCGCGTCAGTAACATTGTCATTGAGCAAATTATTCGAATGCATTCATGCATGATAAATAATGCCACTTTAGAATCCGAAAACTCGACGCCGCTAACACAAAATCCTTCCATTTTATACAATCTTGAGATAATCTCTTTTACTCCCTTGCCTTGATCTTCCAAGTGGGCTTTCCCAAAAGTTTCTCTACCAAACGTCTGCAGATATTTATATATTCTCCGGCCTTTACATGTCCAGCCCATTCAAGTCTCCTATTTTGACGGTACTAGTATACTACTTTGAGCGCCAAACAATTTTAGTTTGTATTCATTGTCCAAATAGGAGACCATGTTTTACACCCATACAAAGAAACTGACAAAATACTTGTTTCGTATATCTTGATTTTTAATATTCTGGGAATTCCAGAATTTTTGAAATCTATCATTCCTCATACCCCGTCATTAACCTCAATTATATGTTGTTCTCAGATACTTAAATTTTAAAGCACCCTCAAACGGTTGATTACTGTAGTTACATTATAGCTGTTGCTAATTATTTTGATTTTTATCACGAACGTATTTTTAGTTTTAATTGAATTTACTTCTGTTTGAAAGTAAGAGGAATTAACTGACCGGAGAATGGATAAAATTGCGTGATGAGGACCTCAACAATTTGTAGACTACTCTTCAAGTAATACTGTAATGATGAAGTTAGTATGACAGAGAGGGTATGTAGCATGCATGTTGATGTGAGAAATGTGTACAGAGTTTTGGTTGGAAAGTCGAGAGGGAGGAGACCACTCAGAAAACATAGATGTGGATGGAAAGATAATATTAAAGTTGGTCTTACATACGAAATAAGGGTATAGACTAGATTCATCTAGTTCAAGATAATTACCTATGGCAGGCTCTTGTAAATCTAGTAATGGGCCTTCATGTTCCTTGAAAACCATGGGATTTCTTGACTGGCTCTCAAGAAGCTCTCTGATCCAGATAGATTGGGCATTTTTATTTATTTTCGGCAACAGATTATATCTTTGTTTGTAGAAGATTTTCTGGGGTACTGCCTTTAGTATTCATATTCGCCCTTAACAAGTTAAAATCATGAACACAAACAAGTGTCAGTACTTGATGAAATTTTATGTTGCAGGATTTTATTAAAATTTGTTTATGCACTCTAATTTTGGCTGAGTTCGGAAAATGGTAGCCACTTTACATGGAAGACAGTGTGGATTGGATTCATGTGGCTCAGAACAGGGACCGGTGATGGACTCTTGCGAACATTGAAATGAAGTTTCTCATTCCATAAAAACAGGAAATTTCTTGACTAGAAGAGCGACTAATAGCTTCTCAAAAACGACTCTGTTTCATGGTGTTAGAATGACACGTATTATACAGTGAGGTATGATTTTCCCGAATATTCATGTTTCAGCAGAGAATAAAGTGACTACAGGTCCTAAAGATTTTGTAAGTAATTGGGATAGTCAGCCACTCAATTTTCTGTAAAGTATATGCATACTTTTTAGGAAAGCTAAATGAATAAGCAGGGAGGCAGGACATTTCAAACCCAATACTTGGGAATGAGAGTATAAAACCACATACAATGATAATGAAACAATATAATTTGCCATTTTAAAAATCTGATTACCAAGATCCTGTAAGAAATCCACATTATCTTCTTTTTTCCGGTTTAACAATGTTTGTACATTTTCCGGTACCCTTTACGGGCCCCCAACTTTTTTGATGTAAATACGTCTATAAGGAAGGGTCATTCGGCAAAAAAAGTGGAACGAAAAAGGGAAACGAAAAAGTGTAACAAATTTACCTAGGGAACGTCGTGTTTACTCGGAATTGTTGTTACCTAGGAAACGTCATCTGTTTACTCGGCATTGTTGTTACCTATAAAACATTACATTACCTTACCTTGCATTACAATACATTACCTTACCTTACCTTACCTTACCTTTAAAGGAAATATTTAGAATAAAGCCAATATATAAACTTCCTTTCCGTATAGACGTATTTACGTCAAATTCTCCGGAACCGTGGTTCCACTGACAACTTTTTTTAGTTGGTTTGATCTATGGACATTCGGTAGGACTCCTTGGACGAGGGACCGGCCAGTCGCAAGGCCTCTACCTATTTACAGGACAGCACAACACAGAAAAACATCCATTGCTTGATTGGGATTCGAACCCACGGTCCCCGCGACCAAGCGGCACAAAGCCCACGCCTCAGACCGCGCGGCCACTGCGGACCCCGAAATCCACATTATGTTATATGAATAAATTACAACATACAAGTCCCTCCCAGTGGGATGACACACAAACCTGATCATTCTTTCACAGATACAAAAGACACAGAAGAAAATTAAGTATGGCCCTTTAGAGAATCTTACAGTAATACTGATTATTTAGAGGTTGCAACGCAGGGAAAAGATTTTAGTGAGTGAAGAGACAAAGCATACATTTGACACGAAAGTACATAATCTCTAGAAATTATATAAATGTATTTTCTATTTATCTAATTGAATTGTGAATAACAGTTCTCATTGATTTCTCTGCAGATCCGAGACCTGTGCTTGTTCACAAGATGAGACTGTGTACTTATTATTGTTTGTCTCGCAGTGAGATCACTGGCTTGCTTGCTATTCTAGATGGATATGCGGTCTAATTTGATTAGTAACATCAACGAGGTTAATTTAATAAATATGCATTAGTTGTGATTAACTTCAAGTTCGATTTTATGCAATATTCATTGTCTACAAGTGTCCTGTGATACAAAATTGCACAACTTTGAATGCTGAACATGATTTCAACATATCACGAACCTGTTAATCGTGATCTTCACATGACATTGGAAGATAATTAAAATCAGCTTAGCCATTTTCAAGTTCTTATATGTGTGGAGGTGGATGGGCAGGGAAGCAGAGCAGTTTCAAAAGGTGTTTTACAGGAATGTCAACCTGCATATAAATAAAATATCATATACGAGGTGCGATCGGAAAGTTTCTAGACTGCGCCTATAAAAACCCGTACACTTATCTCAGGTATTAAATTGTATTGTAATTAATTCATGAATTAGTTTCCTTCCAACAAATTATAAATTGCAGGCATCCATGAACAAATATTTGTATTTCAGTTTATGCAGTGACTAAGAAAGATATGATCTTAGACAATATAATGGCACCTTCAGTGCACTATGTCAGCGTGGCCCGACTGGCGGCCCGCGGGCTGGATCCAGCCCGTGAAAGTATTTGTTAATTTGTTACTAGTTAGTAGAAACCCATTTTTTTCTTTTCTCTCAAGGATTTTAAAAAAATAATTGTGATTCTCATCTCATCAGCTGCTATATTTTTTCTCCACCATGAAAATGTTAAAAACGAAGCAGAGGGACAGGTTACCTGAGGATGTCTTACGATCAACCCTTCGTTTAGTAACAACAAAAGTAGAAGTTGATATTCCGTCACTGGTAAAAGAACAATCTGCTCAGTGATCTCACTAAAGCCATTGACTTTAAAAGCATAAGATGTACGTTCTACCGGTACAAATTGTTATTGTATCAGATACAAGCTGTTAAAGTAGCAGAGTTCAAATAATTTGTGTAAGTTTTCCATGTAAAAATCGTGAGAGATGCAAGCCCTTGCAGGAGCAAATTTAAAATAATATAAAACTCGGTAGTAGTTTATGCACAAAAAAATTATATTCCAGCATATGCAATGGTAATTTGTCATTTCTGAATAAGTATGATTAACGATAACGACAATGGAAAAATAGTGACAGTAGGGGTTTCTTGACCCTTGGGTCCAAGAGATAAACTATTCTTGCCTGAGTGAGGGAAAAAGTTGGACCACACTGCACTATAACATTACCGTGGTATATATGAGAAATTTAATATCCAGCACAGGCCTACATGTTTTCATTCTTCACAATATTAAACCATTGTGACACAAATAGCTTGGTATGTTGTGTGATTCATTTACATTTTAAATTTACACATCAGCAATATTTTTTATAATTTAAAACGTTTACATCCAAGCAATAAGTCAAAAGCTGTTACAAACAAGTCACTGGAAATGAAGTTGAGGGCCCTGTTCACTTGCCAAATAATTTCAGCCTGAATTTCTTTTTCTATTCCAGGTGTATTTTTGGTGCCATATTTCCTCATTCTCATTATATGTGGAATTCCATTGCTGTACATGGAGCTCGCTGTAGGTCAGTTCACAAGAAGAGGACCCATCGGTGCCCTTGCTCAGATTTGCCCACTGTTCAAAGGTAACTTGATCAATGTGGTGCCCTACTTTTGCATTACTTATTTAAAGGACCAAGTGAAATATTCTGTGTTGTTATAATAATTTAATTGGTTTCAATATCATCAGCTTAAAAATATTGATGTCATAATTTTACTAGTGTTTCCAAAAGGTATTAGGAGTAAACAATTTCTGCAACAGTGCAACTCACGCAGTTTTAACTGCTCCAATTATGGCATCTAGATTTCTGACAAACATAAATTTTACATGAGCTGGTATTTTTATATAGGCTACCTGCCACAAAGGATGTGATAGTTCTTTGTGTTAGAAGGAAGCATGTGAGACAAATATACATTATATATAACTTTCCAGGAGGTAAATCACGTAGAATTATATATGTTGGAAAGACTGGGTTGTAAATGGTAGAATTAATATAAAAATGGTCATTAACAATTTTAATTAATTTGCAGGAGATACAGTGGAAGCATAAATTACTTTAGCAATGAGTGGTCAGATTTCTGTTGCACTTACACACACGGACATGTTATGTGCAATATCACCTGTTTCTCATCATTATATTGCAATTACATAACACACATTAAATTCTCAACTAAAACGCAGCCTAAGCTGAATACAGTTAGAAGTAAATAGCTCGCTTTATTTTTTGAAAATTTTACCAAATGTTCCAACCCAGTATTTCTCTCTAAATGACTGTCTTCAGAGACTTTGCTTGTGATCCCAGAAGACAGTCATCTATACAATTACCACCATGAGAACCTGAAATCTCAGCAGTATTTCTGTACGCACATTTTTATTATTTAACTTCCAGGTGCTGGTTTGGCTAGTGTTGTCATTTCATTTATTATGTCAACATACTACAATGTGATTATTGCATATGCCATTTACTATTTCTTCACTGCATTCAAATCTGACTCTCCATGGAGTTCATGTTCAAGCCGTTGGAATACGTACAAGTGCTGGACCACCAGAGCTGTAAACTTCAGTAAGCCAATTGAATCTAGGGCACCTTCTCAAGAATTTTATGAGTAAGTTAAAAATCATTGTTACAACTACAAACTTCAAAACACCACAGAGGTATTATTTTAATAACCTATTATATTTTATTGGGACCATTTGATACACAGGAACCTCATCTTAGGATCCCTAATTTATAAAGTAGTGGTAGTGTGTTGAGGAGTATTATTGTCTTGAACCTGAACATTTTCGCTTTCATGACCGGAACAGTTCTATTATGAAGAAAAATATGCTATATGGACAGATATTGTAGGTATAAACATATACAGAAAGATTAAATACAGTGTTCACATGCAAATTCTGATATATAAATTAATATTATTTTATGGAATTTTTCTTCAGTGACCCCTAAAAGGTTCACTTGAAGGAGCAAATATTACACCAAATCCCTCTGTATATATTACAATCACATGGCTAGTCTAAAGGAGAAGTAATAAGAGGAAAAATAAATTAGAAGTTCACCAAATTTGTGGTAACTGATATGTGCTTACCATATTTACACTTATAAATCAATTTCATTTTATGTATAGGGTGTATATTAACTACCTTTACAACTTTACTCTCTACACGGTTTGAGCGCAATTTGCAAGAAAAACTGTTAGAAGTTTTATCGAGTTTCCGGTAGATGGTAGCACCCGTTATTTTCCACCATACTGCACCTGTATCTGTAAGTCCAGTCAGTCGCTTAGAACTCGCAGGAGGAGGTTAGAGATTGGAGTGTTTTATCGAAATGAAATCGTATAAATAGGTACAAAGACGTTTCAGGACAACGTGTGCCCGGTTTGGACAGTTTAAAGAGTTACACAAGAAATGCACAGGGCGTTCACGTCCCGTTACACGCGTCTGGGGAGGGGGAAAAGAGGTATAGCTCCTATTCATTCTTAATCTCGGCACTATAGGGGTGAGTGGTCTGCGTCACGCCCCAGCCACACTTTACCCCCGAGAAAGGACACCGGTATCCATTGGATAGGCCCCAGAGATTAGAGGAAAATCCCCTGCCCTTGTCGGCGATCGAACTCCGATTGTCAGTCTTTCCCTGTTATGACAGCTACCCCGGCTTCCTCGTGTGTATGATGAAAACTGGTGCAGGCAATTATGCCAGATGATACAGTAGCTCGTACAAAATTTGCAAAGACTATGCTTGAAAACCTGGAAGAAGACAATGAATTTCTGAGGAAAATTATGTTCTCTGATGAGGCTACATTCGTCGTTTCAGGGCAGGTAAACAAACAGAACGTATGCATTTGGGGATCAGAACACCCTTCTGCTACAATCGAGCACATTAGAGACAGCCAAAGTTAATATGTGGCCTTTTGTATGATCGTTTGATTGGACTCTTCTTCTTTGCCGAAGCAACTCTTACATCCAGCAGTTGTCTGGATATGCTGGAAAACTTTGTCTATCCACAGTCACAAGAACTGCAGTTTGCTGCGTTCTTCCAGCAAAATGGCACACCACCACACTGGAGCTTGTTGTGCATGCATCTCTTTATCAGTATTTCTCAAAAGATTGTGATTCCAAACTCCACTAGACAACATCAGTGATTTGAAGGACTGAATTGCAGCTGCTGTTGCAACAGTTGACATTGACATGCTGCAGCGTGCATGGATGAAGCTTGAATCTCGTTTGGACATTGCACGTGTTACAAATGGTGCCCATGTTGAGTGCATGTAATTTTCAGAGCAAACTTTGAGAGTCTCTCTCTCAGATGATGCTCAAACAGCGTGTCTGTCATTAAAGGTTTATTCACGAGTAAAGTTGTGAAGTTAATTCATATACATTCTATATACTAACAATCCTCCCCTTCCCCCAAAATTTTAATTGGAAGGGAGATGTTTCTTTAAAAGTTTTAGGTATAAAAAATAATCTTGTAGATACATTTGAACTTTGTGTAAATGGTCTATATACTGTGTGGATCTGAGTATCTTAGTGTATGTCATTTCAATCTTTATTTTCAAATACCATTCATTGAGGTGACACCCAGGTTTTTTTTAAAACAGTGATGTCACTGGTAAGGCCAGTGGCCTAAGATTAAAGTGGGTGTGAGCTATTTGCCAGTAAAATACAATATACAGATTTGGCACCTTTAGAAACTTACAAATATCATGTAGTATACAAATTGGTCAGAATATGAAACTGATAAAATTCTCTCAGGCTACCAGCCGTGTCAATTTGGAACAGAAGTCCAATGTTTCAGAGAGGCTGTGTGTATGGATGGAGAAGTCTTTCCCTGGTGATGGAGACAAGAGTTTCTGAAATGTCAGACTACTGTTCTGAATTGATGTGGCTTCTTACCCGAGAGGATTTTATCACTATTAGTTGTCGCAAAATGTTAAAGTCATACAGAATATTTGTATGCTACAGTATTAAAACTCTGTTATTTATTATTTGTTTATGAGCTGTATACCATTCAATTCTGCTTGCGTCAAGCTATCATTAAGAAACAATGAGAACCACATGCCCACTTCTTTTGACCTGGAACTATGTGCCAGACCACCCTGGTACTTTTATTTTTTGTATTGTATCCCTGATTATATTATATATTTGTTTTTGTTCTATGAAAGATGTCCAAAAAACACACAATACTGCCTGATTACAAGAAAATTTTAAAGATGAAGCTTGTAGTTGGACAGATGCAGTTTTACCAGGTGTTGATTTAATGCACTTGTGCAAAAGATTGTTTAATTACTCCAGCCATTGCAGCAATTGATATTTGAAAATGAAGATTGAATTTCTTTATTGAGGTACATTGAAATTGCAGAAATTATATCAAAAAATCTACAGTAGAATTTCTACTATAAAACAGTATGCTTAATTCATATCAGTGTCATTTGAACCCAGAAAATTACAACAAACATTCCATTCATTATATTTGTTCTCTAGCTGTCCTATAGACATGATTCTACAGATGCTGGATTACTGATCAAGAGAGGTAACAAAATCATTACAAAATTAATTTTTGACATAGAATAACTGCCTGACTTGTTTGTTTCAAGTTATTTTAGGGATGTAGGTTATGATTTTTAGTTTCAGAATTTCTAATGGTTGTTATGCTGTACTATCCTTTTTTTTTTCTTTCAATTTTTAGGATAATTAATAATTGCATGGAAGCTTTATATGCATGTTTTTAACAAGAATTGCATTAACAATGACAAACACACATAATCACTGGATGTTATTAATAACTAGCAATAGAATCCACTCACAGTTAGAGGGAGCATAAATTAGTGTTTTCAATTTTATGGAAATAAATGTAGTACTTGCATACTGTGCAGTGTTGAATAATTATCTAAAATATATAAATCATGCATACAAACAAGACTGTTAACACTTTAAAAAACATTTTGTGTCAAACGCTTTTCAACCTCAAGAGACAAAACACTAATTCATTAAAAACATACAATTCATAAAATGATGGTTTGTTATAAAGTACTAAGCATAAAAGGTCACACTGTATAAAACCATACTTCATGTAATACCACACTGAACGTTTAATTGCACATGAGTTTGTGTAATATCTAAATTGAGTTACTTAGGTTGATGCCCAGTGGCCTAAATTGAGGTTTCCTTTGTTGGTCTACTGTGAGCCGTGGTTGTGTTGTCTGTGCCTGTGGATATTACTCATGCAACGTTGAAGTTCACAATCCAGGCACAGACACTGCCACTGATGATGGATGACTCTTGAGGTCAAAACGCGTTTGGCACAAACTGTTTTTTTAAAGTGTTAATCTTGTTTGTATGCATGATTTATATATTTTAGATAATTAATCCTATTAAGTCTTATTTACACCTGGATAAAGAATCTGAATAGTTGTAGTTAGTTCACATGCCAAAGAATTGGTCTTATATTTAAACTGACACATGTTATTGAACATTTTCCATTATTCTGTTTTTTGACTAAAGACCATGATATTTTGGAAGCTATCGCTGCTTAAATATCAGGCAAAAGTATTAAACCTAAAATGTTCAGTCTGTTGGATGGAACTAATTTAAATCCTGAACAACAAAAAGTAGTTCTTGTCAAGGTATTTAAATTTCAAACATCAAAGATCAACTGCAGGGGAAGAAGTTTCCATTGCAGCTTTTGTTTGAATTATCCATAAGTTCCTAATTTATTACAAATTGTAAATATTCATCCTCTTAAAATTTGTCAAAACTCTTAGACCTGATATATAAACACAGTAAAATATGCATACATAAATCTCTTCTGTCTTTATGATTCTCTGAAGGGGTTCCCTCAATCCCTTTATATTTAATTACACTCTGTAATATGCCAAGGGAGTCAAAGGAACTGGCATTGAATGGTCTGTATCAATTATTGGTAATTATATGTTAATGTTTATGTATAAATAATGGAGCCATAATGAAAAGAACAGGAAAATTTGTCCTTGTGGTGACATTAAAAGTCTGTGTTTTGTTTATACGTATATCCTCAGCATAAGAAGTAAAGATTAAAATATAAAGACTAATTTTTACCTGCTGTTTTGTATGAATGTGAACCTTGATCTATTAAGAATAAGTGTGTGAGAAAAGGGTACCGAGGAGAATATATAATAGAGGGATGAAGGGACAAGAAACTGGAGAAAGTCCGCCTTTAGTACTCTTTACTAAGTGTTATTAGGATGATCAGATCAAGTTGGATGGAATAGGCAAAATATTTTGCACACATATGAGCACTGAGAAATGCATGCAAAATTTTAATCAGAAAATCCTAAGGGAAGAGACCACTTTGTAGAAACAGGCATAGATGGGTGAATAATATTAAAGCAGATCTTAGGGACATTGGGTAAAATGGTGTGTATTGGATTCATCTGGCTCAACATGGGGATTGGTGATGAATTTGTGTAAACATGAGTCTACAGGCTCTGGCAAAGAGACAATATATCTTGACTTTCTGAGCTTATCAACAGCTTCCCAGAGCAGATTCTCAATATTGGATTAGAAAAACCTTGACCTTTTTATGAATAAATATTAATTTTAGAGAGCAGTAGCAGTTCTGTACTTTATTAATACTCATAACTGTGAATAATCATTATGTATAATATCAAAAGATGTCATTATGACATGAAATGAAAGACCATAACATGGACCATCTCCTTTCAGCCACAAGGTTTTGCAAATGAGTGATGGAATTGATAACCTGGGAGTGATCCGTTGGGAACTGGCAGCATGTCTCATCTTGGCCTGGATTCTTGTCTACTTCTCAATCTGGAAGAGTGTCAGATCATCTGGCAAAGTTCTCTACTTTACTGCAACATTTCCATATGTGCTTATCCTAGCATTTCTTGCACATTCTCTCACTCTAGATGGATCAGATGCAGGTCTCAAGTACTTCTTCAAACCACAGTGGGAACTTCTTGCAGACTCTAAGGCAAGTAAATAGCACGCTTATACATGATGTAACGTAACGTTCTGGCTCAAATGTAAGGATGAGTTCTACATTCAAAAATAATAAACAAGTTTCTTTGAAGATAGTTATAAAGAAGCCTCCTTTACAATGTAGAGTCCTCTTTTCCTTTCAGAATTTTTTTTAATGTTCTGTCATATTTTCATAGCTTTCCATTCATGCTCAGAGCATAAATATCATGGGATTGCAAATGTTTAGAATGCCTACATGGAACTTTCTGTTACTATGGAAATTTTGTCATAGAGATGCCTGGCCTTCATTTGCATTCCTATAGAAGATGTGCATATCTGCCATTCAGTAGAATGAATGAACATTCAGTGTGAATTGATATTTAGCGCCAATACAACTAAATTACTATTATAAGCTTTATCAACATTTTTATGCAAGCTTTGTTAATATTGCTACCGAATACAACTGATAAAACAAATTAAATTTAAACGACAGATATGCTGAATTTGGGACTTATAAATTAAGTAACAGAATGCAGTCAAGGTGTTGATGTTGAAGTGTATATCCAGTGTTTTATCTGACTTTCTTTTACGTCTGTCACCTGCTTCATTACAAGTGCAGAGGGGAAGCAATAAAGGTATGGAGCTGAGAAAGAACAGATGGCTGTGTCTTGGAAAAGAAGTGGTTCCAAACCCATTTTCATTCATATGAACTTCTTTCATTATTTTGGCATGTACAATTTGCCTTTTACATTTGTGCCATACCGTGTACACCTTGTATGAAAGTAATATAATGTTAATAAGGATCCCTTCCCTGACTTTTTTCTGGTTTGGTTCAGCATTATTAAATATATTTTTAAGCATCTGATTCAAGTAATGCATTCTATTGAGTTTATATATTTCTATTGCTTCTTTGTTGACCCAAGTGCAGATTTTATAACACTCAACTTCAAACATACTTCTTTTCCTTAATGTTATGTTTACTTTCTGGCTTAAGTGAAATATTTGGTCATGTCAGCCAGAAATTCAAATTTAATATCTGTGTCCATATTAGTGTATTGTCAAGCAGGTCACTCAGATAACTTATTATTATATATTCTGATTAAAAAGAAACATGTATGATTTGAGGTTTTCACAGCAGTGAGTATGAAGATTTCTGTCTTCCGGGTTGTTGCGCTTTGTAGTATGGTAGATGGTTACCAACGTTTCAGAGGTCATACTGCCTCTGTCATCAGGGCGATTGCCCTGATGACGGAGGTAGTATGACCTCTGAAACGTTGGTTAACATCGACCAGATTACACACCGCAACAACCCAGAAGACAGAAATCTTCAAAAAGAAACATGTTCAGAATATATCACAATATGAGATACTTAGATAAATTTTGCATTTATAATCATGAAAATGATGTTTAAATTAGTAAGTCAGAAAAAATTATGGTGCTACAACATTTATATCAAAGTTGTAATTGAATGAACTAATTTATGTTTAATTTATTTTTACTTCTTTAACTATTTATACACAACACATACAGGGCAATGTTATGGAATTATGTATTGTAGTTAGCCTGTTGAAGGTAAATAATGTAATGTGATATTAATATTCATATTCTCATTCAAAACTGATACTATGAAGGCAATTGGAATTGAATAATAGTTCATATAAATATGGTGAGTGGATGTTATTAGTTTGTTGCTCTGATGGGATAAATAAATTAGTATATTAAAGAAATGGGTTCCTTGGAGAAAATAAGTTAATGTAGTTCTGTACATATATACTCATCATGATGTACATTATAACAATAATCAAAGCAGTTAAGTTATAACTGATATTGATAAACTGACAAATTGATATACATTGTAACAAAAATATTAAAGATGAGGATTCAAGTTACTCTAAACAAATCCCTCCACTGTTTAATTAGCGAGGGTATTTTACAATGTATTGAAGAAATTCATTGTTCATACAAAATTGTTTGAATTTCACAGTACAAATCTGCTGTATCCTCTATTACAATATTAAGCATACTTTCCTTTCTTATGTAAATAATTATGCTTTTGAAAGTACCATGCAGTCTATGTGTGTGTTAACTGTGTTTTTCACCTTTCAGATTTTGAATAGGTTGATTTATTTTATTAAATTTATTATGAATGCCTTTGGAGGCTCCTAAATCTTACATGTTTTAGTCCCTATAATCAGAGATGATAATTTACTGTCACAATAAATTATTTTTAATTTTAACTTTTTTTTCCCAAATTAAAGGTGTGGGTGAATGCTGCAGCTCAAAACTTCAATTCACTTGGAATTGCTTTTGGATCTGTGATGTCGTTTTCCAGTTACAATCGATTTAACAACCAAATCTTGGTTGATACTCTGGCAGTATCTACGATAAATGGCTTCACCAGTATGTTAGTAGGGATCTTTGCATTTGCAACTATTGGCAACATTGCTTCAGAGCATGGAACAGCAATTGAAAATGTTGTATCAGACGGTGAGTATGAACTATTACTATATGTACCAGTGGACTCTGCATTTCTGAAGTTGGTACATTTTTATTGGCTTTACTGGGTAAACATAAAACATTTTTCCAGGTAAGCTGTTAAACTGAACCACAATTAATTAATGTGTCAAATATGAATATTGTATTTTACAGGGTTCAAAGAAAATATAAATAGTATTTTTTTAAAATTAACTGTATTTAATGTAAAGTGATGATAGCAATAATAAGTAACTAAAGTGTGAAGTAAAGTTAAACAAATGAAGTAATGTAACTTTTCTTGACAGGTCCTGGATTAATATTTGTAGTGTATCCTCAAGCAATGGCCAAAATGCCTGCACCTCAGTTATGGGCAGTCCTTTTCTTCTTCATGCTGTTATGTCTAGGTCTCAACAGCCAGGTTGGTTACATTAATTTATAATAAAAGATTGGCAGTGTGAAGAGTTTAAAATCATACAAGATTTTGTTTTAAGTCTACAATGAAATAGCAGGGAGTTAAAATTTTTAAAAAAATTATTTTCTCTTCTTTCTTCCCTTGGTGTAACATTTAATAAAATGAAATCCTCTTCTATGAATTAGTTTTGTGCAGAAATCATTTAGTGTGAGTATGTTCTGCATTCCTTGCACAAACTGCATAAAATAAATGCAAGGAGGGAAGAATGTCTGTCTGTCCATCTACGTACTATATCCTCAAAACTACTGCATGGATATTAATGAAATTTAGAATTTACTGTCTACATTATAAGTTATTCCATGAATATAATAATGATCCATATTGTACATTTACTTATTAATCCCAAATTTACTTGAAGTTTAAATCAGATCTGTTTATACGAAAATAGTTGATCATACAACAAAATGAAACATGATTAATCATACAGTAATCATTAACTAAAATAATTTTACTTGAATTATTTTCTGTGTTTTAATATTTAACAAAGTAATATGGGAAATAAGTTCTGCAGTGCAATACATATATTGTGAGTAACTTTGCAATGGATGGGTTTATTAGCTTTTAATTCTAGCCACAAATTAGGCCCATAAATGATCTGTTTCAGCATCAAAATTGTAATCATCTAGTAGTCTGTGACATTTCAGGTTCTCACATTAACAAGTGTAAAGCTGATTGTGTTCTGGGATATTACAACTCAGTCTGGTAGAAGTTTGTGAGTGTTTTAAAAGCGCTTGCTGCCTCCATCATCAGGGCAGTGACTCATTGCCCTGTTGATGGAGGCAGCAAATATTGGCAAACTTCTACCAGACTATATGGCAAAATATCCTAGAAGACAGTCATCTTCATCTAGTAGTCTCTTTAATGGTTATCCACATCTACATCTTCCATTGAGTTGGTTATCAGGAAGTTGTTTTAGGTGCCTAATATTTCCCATCCTTCTAATGTGATCTAACCAGTTGTGTTTACAGTGTGATCATTTATTTACAGCTGGGTCCCTATTGAGTTCTTCTAAAATATTTTCATTTCTTTATAGTATTTTGTAGTTTTCCTTCTGAATATGTAAGCATACTGGAAGAAACTGGAAGATTTTCAATGAAAATGCGTTCAGTGGTTACTTTTACTGATAGTAATGCTTATCGTCTTCTCATTTCAGGTTGCCATTGTGGAAGTTGTGGTCACTTCCATTCAAGATGGATTTCCCAAGCTCATAAAGAAGCATCTCATTTGTCATGAGATGTTGGTTTTGATCGTGGTTATAATTTCATTCCTTTTTGGACTTCCACACATAACAGAGGTACATACTAGATATGTATTAAGTAAATTTAGAGTTTTCAGTCAGACCTTACTTCACAAAGATTCACATGTTGAGATTTAACTCGTACAAACTTTCGTAACAAAATGCATACCATCTGAACATGAACTTGATCACCCAAAATCTTCCATACAAAATCAAATGTGTGAACAAAATACAAAGGACACATCATAATCCAATCATTCTATCAGTCAATAAAACGAGGGTAAGTACATGAGTCACTTCACTTAATGCTGTGCTTTGGTGTGCATCTTGTGAAATATTTCCATTTCAGTGTCAAAAGAAAAGAATATTGTGACGTGGCGCCAAAGGAGCATGTGGCTCACACTGGTGGGGAGAGGCTACCTAACTCCCCTCCTTGGCTATTGGATGCTGGCTGTAGGTGTGGCCACCATGGAATGTTCCAGACACCATATTCCCCTCCTTAACAAAACCTTCGAGGAAGCGAATCTTCTAGATCAGGGGTTCACACCCTTTTTCGCTGGCATACCACTGATTCTAATTTAACACACTAAATGTACCACTAACCAGATATGTTCAGGGAAAGCTTATTTATGTTAATATTACCTTTTGATTTACTTACTTGGTTTGTGTACCACTCAACATTGGCTCGCGTACCACCAGTGAGTGGTACGCTTACCATAAGCTGAGAAGTGCTGTTGTAGATCCTTGGAGTCTGGAATGTTCCGCGAATATAAAAGGTCACCTCCCCGAGTGTGTAGTCTCTCTCTGGTGTGGAAAGAATGGAACAATAGAGCGAGAGTTGATGGTGAATCAAGCAAAGAGTGGGTCTTGAGTGAAATGTGATCTGGTGAGAGTGTTGAGTGCATGAGAGCAAGGAGCCATCGAGTGGTCTGATGTGGTGCTGAGGTCCGAGGACCGTGTGTGTGCGAAGAGCACCGGTTCGTGAACCGGAGCAGCTGAGGAGCCAGCGTGTGTCCAGTGGGGTGCTGTGGGCTGAGGGCTGTGTGTGCATGAGTGGAGAGCTCCAAGCTTAGGGACAAGAATGGCTCAACGGATAGTGTGGAAAGAGCTGATTGCATGTCACATAGTTGTAGAAATAGAGACTTTGGAGCTGTATTAGGACAGTTGCCTGTATGTGTAGACTCTGTGAATTGATTTATCCTCAATAAATCCAGGTTGACATAGATCCCATAGTCAATAGTCGATAGACGATAGGCATCGACGTCACAATATGAAGGCAAGAAAAATGTTTATTCCCCTTTGCTGTTTACAGGACCTTTTTTCTATATTTTATATAGCATGTATGTAATAAGTAATAATGTTTCTATTGTGTGTATGTTTTTTTTGAAGCACTAAAATTGTTTGGAATTTTTTAGTCATTCGGGAATGTAACTCTCACTTTACAAAATTTTGTTTCACAAGCTCTCTCCAGGAATGTAAATATTTGCAAATGTGTACTTTAAAAATGACTTGTAAGAGAAAATATGGCAAAGCATCTAAAATACTATATCCAGGAGTGTTGCCTCTGTAACTTTGGAATAGTTTCTTTAATTATTTGCTATGTTGGATTGTAATTTCTCCATATTGATGCGAGGCAAGTACTTTAAATGTAATACTGCCAATTCTCTTCTAAGGTAAGAATGATTTTGGAATGTCATTCATTTAAGGAACCGATGTCTAATTGAACATACACTACTTATAAAAGTACTAATGCTGGTGGAAAACAGATAAGATAAGGGCATAAGGGCAAAGACAGAGAAAGAATGCTACATCATCTGGCACTCCTTAATCTCTTGCAGTGAGTGACTTTTCATCAAAGGATATTCAGTATTATACCCAGTTTAACAAGCCTTTTAATCCTTTAATTGAACAACTTCCTTGTGGAGTGTGAGTCTTCAGAATTGCATTTTATACTAGAATTGTTATAACATTCCCTTACTTGTAAAACCCATGTCCTTTATTTGGGACACAGTAATTTCTTTTCTGGAGAAATTAAAACAATTGAAATTTACTTTCATCTGTTGCACAGTTAGCATAAATGTTCCTCTTATTAATTATGAATTCGTTTAAATTCCAGTACATACAGATAGAACATTGCCCAGTGCATAATTATACTAAGCGAATAATTGTCAAATTATTACCCACAGAATTTGAGGTTTTCACATCAATCTTCAAATTATTACCCCCCTCCCCACATATGAAGATTTATGTTGTATGATTAGTATGTTTTTCATCAAATGCAGAAATTTCACTTACTTGCAGACCA
Organism: Zootermopsis nevadensis; assembly: GCF_000696155.1. Next base: position 1,439,597 of record NW_019059680.1, read on the forward strand.
ATATAAAATGGGGTCAATGAAAGATGATTTTGGAACTTGCTGCCACCCACTCCTTCCCTCATGCCCGCTACATACCAATACTCTGTGAATCTCTTTTGCATAAAAATGCCATACCATTCAAAAAACCATTTACTTTTCTCATTTTAACTATTATTCCATTAAGCATATATCTGATACTAAAATGTAGTCATGAAGTGAAGAACACTATAAAGGGTGAAAGGCAATTAATATATTCAAAGAATTTTACTTACTTGCATTATTTAAAAAAATACAGGAATATTTTGCATGAAAAATAAATATACTCTCTAGCTCTGATAAGGTGTAGAGCCCTACATTGAAATGTATTATTTTTTAAAAGTCTTAAAACTCTTAAAAACTTATGATTCAATACATTTCAAATGACAGATCTTTCGTTGAATTTATTTAAGGGGGGTGGGCACCTATTCTGTTGCATCTGGCAGACTGAGTGTTTGGGCTTCTTCTGAATCTGGATGAAGAAAGACATCCTTCAAAATATAGGGATTTTTAAGGTTTTAAGATTATTGAGACTTAAAAATTAAAGACAATGCACAAAGTCCAAAACAAAGTAGTACTCTATATATCTTCCTTTGTTTTATCAGGCAGGCAGAAGTCAGAGGTCATAAGTGGGAGCATTAAATAAAAAAATATTTTCATACTCGATCCAGAACTTACAAATTTAGTTTCATATCTGAAAACTAATCAAGCACTGAATCCTGTATTTCAGAATAATTATTTTTCATTATCCTCATTTTTTGCAGGGTGGAATCTACTTCTTCCAACTGGTAGATCACTTCGCTGCTTCTATCTCAATAATGTACCTGGCTTTCTTTGAGGTGATTGCCATTTCATGGTTCTATGGCGGTCATCGGCTTGCCAAAAATGTTTTAGAAATGACGGGAAGACTGCCTTCACCCTACATCCGGTTCTGTTGGTGGGTGGCGGCTCCAGCTCTTCTCATGGTAAGTTTACATTCACATATACAGATAAGTAAATAACAAAGTGGGAAGTATACTCCATTCAAGTACACCTATTATTGAAATGCTTTCTTTGTGATTTTATACACCATATTGGCCTTCATATTTATTTCTTGCACATACAAATTTAGTACTGCAAGGTTTGTCATGCTATAATCATTCCATCTTCTTGAATCAGTTAGCTCTGCTGCTCAGCGTGTTCGTCTCAAGGGCCGCTTGGCAGGCTGTTAATCGAAGACACCACAGAGGTAGATGGTCAGTTCCCGGAGTGTCTTGAATGGTATCTCTCTAACTCCGAAGTCTAAATGTCCGTCCTGAACGAAAGTTCCTTTGAGACTCCCTTCTCGCACAAAGCAGTCCTTCGCATTTAACTCTAAATCCGAAGTTCTGATTGGCTGAGGAAGTCAGTAAAGGAAATTTCTGGGAACTCGGGGCCCACTTGGTTTAAAGAATACAACCTTCAGTTAAGAATAATAAACTTAAGTACAAAACCCTCTGAAAGAAATTCCAAATTGGGATTTGGAAACCCCCAAATCTTAGAAATCACCAATAAATCGCAGTGGAGTGCCAGTATGGACATTAAGGTAGGGTTTGTCCCATTACAGTGTTATGCATTATTCTGCGTGGTCATAAATAATATTTCCATCTACTTTGTTAAGTACACATCATATTACAAAATGCTTCAAATGAAAGATATGGGTCTTAATGAAGTATGTACTTAGTATATGTACCAGTTTATTCTTTTCATACTCCCATGTATGTTTTGCTATTCTCCAAGAATTCATAACACCGGAATTGTAATTATGCTGAATGAATAACACTACTTTAATTCCATCTCACATCTGATATTTTAACTACTGCTAGTAGAAAATTGAGAATCAGGGTGTCCCTCAATGCAATACTCTTCATGTCTCATTTCATGAAGACTGGTTGACAGGATCAAAAGGAGAGGACACAGGATATAAAGATGTTGAACATATATTGTCTCATGCCATATAACACAGAGGAGAACAGCTAAAACAATTGTGAATATCTATATTTATTTATCTTCATAATAAAATAATGAAGCTGAAAGATTTGTAAATGATGAAAATGAGTAATACTTTTTAAATTTTTTCTGTTAACATCATATGTCAACTTGATGAAAGACTCTCGGCTACAAGCCGCATCAGGTGGCTGAATGGTGAATAAACTGTATCCATTATTCACCATTCAGCCACCTGACACAGCTTGTAGCCGAGAGTCTTACATCAACTTCAGTCACCACAAAATCTTCACATTATACATATGTCAACTTATTGTTATGAACAGTGATTCCTGGGGTCGACAGTGACGTCGTGGTCTGAGGTGTGGGCCTTGTGCCGCTTAGTCGCTGGGACTGTGGGTTTGAATCCCACTCAAGCCATGGATGTTTGTCCGCGTTTTTCTGTGTGTACAGGTAGAGGCCTTGTGACGGGCCGATCCCTCGTCCAAGGAGTCCTACCGAATGTCTATAGATTAAGCCAACTAAAAGTTGGGGACCCACAGTGCTCAGGCACTTGAAGAACGGGTCATTCCCAGTATCCAGTATCCCCAGTTCAGTGATTCCTATATTTTCATTGGAATGATGATTTCAGTATCTGATATGTTGTTGAAATGCTTATTCTTCCTCAGGCTGTCTGGATTTTTAGCCTGATTGACTACACGCCTCCAACATACAACAATGGTGCTTATAGATATCCTGTATGGGCAGAAACTTTAGGATGGATCATTGCTTCACTTTCACTCGTATGCATTCCAGCACAGGCAATTATTGTTATTGTGCGAACTGAGGGGAATTCCTTACTTGATGTAAGTTAAGTGATACATAGCTTAGTAGCTTACATGGAATATCTTTTATTTTATCAGAAGACTTCCTGATTCATAGATTAGACCAGAAATGACTGGGAAGTAAATGGTGCACTTTTGAAATTATTGTCACGGAATCTGATTTTTTTGGGACTGAGGGAAACCATGAAATATTCAGCCAGAATTGTTGGTGAATTACAGTTTAAACACACTTTGCAAAAGATAGATATGAGAACTTATGCAAACCTATAGTGTTACTTGAGTGGAATTTTATATATCAGATTGTCTAGTGAATTGCAGGCAGTTCACAGTTCACTAAACAATCTCTATTTTTTAGCGTATAAAATTGAATAAATTAAGATTAAACAATCTATTAGGAGCATACTCACGTTATAGGAGTGCCAAGTGTACTGTTCATTGATTGAAATAATTATTTAGCTTACAAAAACCTATTTAAGAGGTCTGCAGTGGCCACGCGGTTGCAGGGACCGTGGGTTCGAATCCTAGTCAAGCCATGGATGTTGTGTCGTGCTGTCCTGTTTACAGGTAGAGGCCTTGCGACAGGCCAATCCCTCGTCCAAGGAGTCGTACCGAATGTCCATAGATCAAGCCAACTGAAAAGTTGGGGACCCTTAAAGGGTACCGGTAAATGTACAAATATTGTTAAACCGGAAAAAGAAGAAGAAAAACCTATTTAACAAAATTGTCATGGTAAATGATAAATTTGTCACAACTGTAAAAGCAGATTGCACCATACTTGCCTTTTATTAATTAAATTCCATATTTTTCCATTTCTGTCATAGTTTTCGAATACATGGACATTACAGACTGTAACCATCTCAGTGGGTCTGATTGTCAAGTGTTACTTAAGAGGGGAAATAGAATTCTGGAGCTGTTTTAAATCATTGGTGTCTGATATCAGATATGAGCCATGTTTGTGATAATTAATTTGAATTAAACTGTATAAAAATGGAAAAATCTCAATTGAATATCTGTATTTGATTTTTGGTTTCAGAAACTTCGTAAATCAGTGAAATCAGACTTTAATTTCTGTGAGACTTGTGGGCGAGAGAAGTGTAAGCATATGACTTCAGCCAGTAAAGAAGAAGAGAGAGAAATGACAACTCTTATTGATAATAAGCTGGATACACAGATTGTGCCAACTAATTGTTCATAGCATTTGTTTCCCTTTACTGTGTTGTAACTTAAACAAAATTTTATGCATTTTTTCCTGGAAGTCCAGTGAAAATATACAGTGTAGTTATTTACGCTACACTTGCAGAAGAAATGTGAGAAACTGTTTTATTTAATTAAGGTCGCAAGATGCAGTTTAGACTGACGTCGTAGTGTAAGATACTTTGGTATAGTATCTAATTTCACCAAAGCAATGATTTTGACAAAATATTTTAATGCTTGCTGTGAATAAGATATGTTGTGAAGCCGTAAATTATAACTGGTGTCAGAAATCATTTAATTTGTATAACTTTCATAGTAATTACAGTGATTATTCTGTAATGACAGACAAAGCCACTAGGGCATTGCAGTTAGGCCAACATCCTTTCATGATTCTGCTGAATATATTTATATGCGTGTAAGATGAATCCTCAAAATGTACCAATGAAATATTGTTATTAATTCACTGAGAACATTTATCTTACCATTATATTCTACCTAAGACTGCCGCATGAATTATTTGAGCTTGTTGGTCCATCTCATAATGCCAAAGAATATAGGAATAATTATGTTAATAAAATGTATGATAAATAAATTAATGTCGCTCTGTTCAAATTATGAAATGTAGTTTGGCTTTCGCTTGATTACACCGAACCTCAAACATACCAAAATATTTTTAACCCTTTGAAATCAAAGCTGATCTAAATAATATATAAGAATTCTGTGTGCACCACAAAGGAACCACCACACTTCATTACAAAGATCAACTGGAAAATGTTGTTTAAAGAATTAATTGCTGTTTACATTGAGAACTATACAACCACAAAATATAAAATTGAGTTGCCACTTGGCTTTGAAACATTAGTATTCTTAAATACTCTAAGCTTATCTATTTATTTTGATATCCGCTTAATGAGAAAGTTTGTAAAATAAAATTACAGATTTACTATTCATAAATTTGCTGCTCAGGATATTAAAAGAGATAATTACGATTTGAACACAGTATGTAATAAGCTTTATACCTGTATGTTTTTGTGTTTATTTCATATTCCTGTTTCACTTAATCATTTTTAAGTCGGCAACAACGTCATTAACAGCAAGCCTTCGAGAAGACGAGCAAGTTTAGAACCACAATCACAAGTCGCACGATTTTCTTATCACTGTGATATGAAAATTATACTAAATACCAGAGGGTTTATTTGATATCGATGAATCAGTAAGATACATTAGGGAAATATATTTATTTTTTATAGATTTATCACATAGATAAACCGCTTAACTTCTAAACAGCTTAATAATGTACTATTTAATCGAAGATACTGAGAATATGCAAATATGTCCGTTACAAAAAACCTTAAAATACAGCTGATTAGAGAGAAGGAAATGTGTGATTTACTATGACAGTTCTGTCACGCAAATAAAAGTGTTACAGAATGTTCAAAGACGAATTTAATCAGGAACGTATACCTACATAACTTATAAGTCCGAAAGTATAAAACTATTCGAAATCGATACAAATTGGCTCTGACATCGACATGGAATTTCATATGGAACAACATTCCTAGTAATACTGTAAGCTGTGTGGACGACTTAGTTTTCAGGGTCGCCAGTTTATTTTGCCCAAATCATGCATGTTTAAAAGCAACTTATCATCATGATGTCCATCTGTATCACTCTCCATGAGTTCATTATAGTGGCACATCCTAGAGTTTCAAATCGTGGAGTGCCACTTCGTGCATCGTATTTCAGGGAAATACAGCCATCCTTAACCCAAATAACTGAACGCGCCGATATATCGGAGCGCGCAGTAATATCTAAAACACAAGGCGCGCCGACATATCGGCGCTGGTTAATTCTGATGATGTAATTACATATACGGCTCCATATGGCAGCACAAGGCTGCATCGGCTACTTTAAACTTTAGTTCATGTTTTCCTCAACAGATAGCTCATGTGAATCAACAAAACATGTTTTTACAACACTCAGGGAGGCGATAAAAAATAAATATTAAAATATTGTGTCGTATGAACGAAAGTGGCAGAGAACTTTCTGGGACGAACTAAAGTTATATATGTTTGGAATTTTTGTAATATTTTCGGTTTAAAATTTTAAAATTACTGTATACAAACTTATGCTGAATGTAAGATAAGAAAATTAGAGGGCTTTTTTGAAATCTATAAACAACTGATATACGGTCCTACTGTATTCCCATTTTTTCTCTAATATCTGACAAATGCAAAAGATCTGATCAATTGTTGATCTGTTTCGTCTGATGATTCCCAATAATTTCATTCGCATATGAGTTAATCTTGCCAAAAGAATGTTGGATAGAATTTTGTGTGAGGTTGATAGCAGAGAAATTCCTCGGTAATTACCACACTCAGTCCTGCCCCCTTCTTATGAATAGGAATAATTATGGATTCCTTCCATTGTTGTGGCATCTCTTCCTTATCCCAAAGTAACTGAATAAGCTTGTGGATCTCCATATGCAACTTCCTGATTTCCTAAGGCCCATTTTAATATTATCACTCCATCTATAACAAGGTCTTTGAAATGATCTCCTAATTTTATACTTCCTAACCAAAATTGTCTTAAATTTACGTACGAGTATTTTATCTCCCCCATTGTGCCCCAAATGTGATAACACTGTATTGACCTATATTTTTCTATTCTGTCCTCGCCAGTTTATTTAATCCTCATCGTTTTATCCTGGCTCATAGTCTTAGAGTAACTATTACATTACATTTTCGAAGCAGGCTTAATGGAAGTTTAATTGGTGTTTTGCTGGGTATGTTTTATCGTATTTTCTTATCTTGCTATGCTTTGAATAGACCTGTAATAATTACGTATCTTCAATTTTTACTGGACCACTGTCAGGCTCAAAGTTGAACCATAAATATTCGTACAATTTCTACAACCTACAAAACACAAGTTAAAACGAACTACAAATTTCAAATCTTTGGGAGCAAGAAGTTGGAGTAATACTTGCTCACGCTACCTCCTGTTACTTCATAATATCCGAGTCGACGGAAGTTGTTTAGAGTCCGCGGATGTGTGTACGGTATCACGCACAAGACATACGGAATATGGCCTCGTTCTGGACAGAATGTTGAGTGAATGAAGAAGTAATTTGTGTCTACACACTCACACCATTCCTGAGATACGTCCTATGCTCTCATTATCTCCTCATTACTGCGATGTTGTTTTGGGTCCGTAGCGACGCAGGAATGTCCCCGGATGGGGAGAAGAAGCTGTACTTCATTTTAGCGATCATAGATGGCAGCATACGGAAGGAACGCCGCAAGAAGTAATATCCGTCGATCCGCGAATATATGTTCGTGAAATCTTCATTCAGTTCTCTTCTTTGTGACCTGCACAAATGCGTTGTTGGCTTATTCCAATCCACTTATTTTTCGAATAATTTAAAAATCCGAACAACAAAATGTATTATTATTATTGTTGCTGAATAAAATAAATATTAAAATATTATGTCGTATGAACTGAGGCAGCAGAGAACACTTTCTGGTACGAAATAACGTTATATATAATTGTTGGAATTTTGGTGATATTTTCGGCTTAAATTTCCAAAATTACTGTATATAAAGTGATGCTGAATGTAAGATAAGAAAATTAGACATGATAGACAGTTATGAATGAATTTATTAACGTAATTAAAATTTACTTTGAATGAGGAATGAAGTGAGACTGAATGCAAATGTCACCTAAAGGTGATGTAATTTACGTGTTTAATAATTAATTTAGGAGACCCCCTTTACTTTACTTTTACTACTATTCAGTAAACCGAATATAGGTTCTTAAACTGCACGGATACGGAGATTCACACTGCCATAAAGTAATTTCTTTCATGAGTGAAGATAATTAAATGCATCATACATAATTGTATGATCCACAAGGATAAATTATGTAATTTAAGAAGAATCCACAGCTTATTCATTACACAGTTAAGGAATTACGGACTGGGCGTCCAGTGTTCGACTCGTGGCAAGGGCAGGAATTTTTCTTCTTCACTGCATCCAGATGACTCCGCGGCCCATTTAACTTCTTTTACAGTGTGACGTTACCTTTGTCCCACTCTGTACTTTCCTTTGTATCACCCTGTTCTAACCTTGCCTTTTTCACGTCAGAGTGCTCCCTGATCTTCTTCTGTTTTGCTATGATACACGGGGACCAATGTGAGTCAGTCTCTGCCCAGTGGTCTGACGATTATCGTCTCTTAGGTTTTTCCTGGCTTATAAAGGAGGCAGAGGACCGACACAGGTTCACGGGGCTGCTTGCTGATCCATGATTCTTTCCCGTGTGTGACTAATCTTGATTTGTGTTTTGTGAGTAAATAATAGTCTTATAAAGAAAGTGGGCCTGTGTGTGTTTCAACTCATAGCACATAGCGTGGTTTTTCGATTTTAATTCAAGATATTCTGTTATTCTACTTGAACTTTTTCTTTTGAATTGTTGTTAATCTGTCTCTGCAGGTTTTAATTGTTATGGATCTAGCACTTCCGAACCAGGATTACCTCAGGAAGGGTGAGCTGGAATACGAGATCACCATACGGAAGAGACTGCACCAACAACAGCTGAAGGTCCCCGGCCTCAGGAAATATTTACGTGAATTACCAGGCAGCGAGATTCACATCTTGGCCATGGATTCCATCGAACCACTGGGTGAGTTGCGAACATTACGTAATAAATTGATTGAGATTCAAGAAGTAGTAACAGAAGTTTGGGCTGCCAACGTCACGCCTAATCAATATGCCAGGATTATGACGCGCCTACGTCATTTGACTTACAGGACTCGTGACCTAGCTAACAGGAAAGTTTTAGACCAGGCCAATACTTCCTCCCTAGAAGAATTGTCTGAGGGCGTTTCCCACTTAATGCCGTCAATAGAAGAGTTTCTTATTCATCTCATCAAGCCTTCGCAAGGGTCCACTCCGGAGCTCCGTTTTTTTGATCATGTTACCTCTAATTTTACCCAAGCCGGCCGCTTTAATCAGTTGCAGGTTTTGGAAACTTCTTCAGAGTCGGTAAACACAAGCCATGTCGATACGCGCGCGTTTCCGTGTACGAAGTTGCCCATCACTATTGAGGAGGGGATTTTGTCTCGTCAACCTTTATTATCCGGAGATACATTTGAGTCAGTGTTGCATTTTTTAAACTAAGCGGCTTTAATCAGTTGCAGGCTTTGGAAACTTCTTCAGAGTCGGTAAACACAAGCCATGTCGATACGCGCGCGTTTCCGTGTACGAAGTTGCCCATCACTATTGAGGAGGGGATTTTGTCTCGTCAACCTTTATTATCCGGAGATACATTTGAGTCAGTGTTGCATTTTTTAAACTACTCCTGGAAATACGTATTCACGCTGCAGTCTTCTCCATTCCTGATACTTCTGTTTTGCAAATTGTACACCCGTATGCGGCAGGCTCATTGTCGCGGAGACTTAGAGAGTCTATCGGCGCTGCTAAGTCTCTAGAAGGGTATCATGAGGACACGCTGGAAGTATTTTTCCCGGCCCCCTCTAGAGCTGCGTTGAAGCAGTTTTTCTTACGTCAGGGCGAGTTTCTAGCAGATTATGTGTGTAGGACATTGCTTTTAGAGAGTCTATAGGCGCTGCTAAGTCTCTAGAAGAGTTTCATGAGGACACGATGGAAATCTTTTTTCCCGGCCCCCGCTAGAGCTGCGTTGAAACAGTTTTTCTTATGTCAGGGCGAGTTTCTAGCAGATTATGTGGCCAAAATTAAACTATACCTTAAGATTCTTCGTTTCCTGTGCTCTGAGTGTTATTTTGGATGGCTTAATTCCTACTGTAAGGTCATGTTTAGTGTTCGCGAAGGAATGCAACTCCTTTGTAGAACTTGAAAACGTTTACGTGCTCTCCGCTAGCTCTGAATATTCCTATAGTATGACGGCCTCACTTCCTCCAGTACGGAATCCGCTACCAGTTAAACAGGGAATGCGGTTATTGCCATAGTTTGGGCCATGTAAACAAGGATTGTCCAAAGCGTCCTCCACACGAATCCCTTCTCGTTCTAATATTCAACAAACGCCCGTGACCCGCACGTGAAAAATAGAAAAGCCCCGGTCCGGACTCGCCCATATGTTTTATTTTTTAAAGCGTTTTCAAATTTGTGCGTTTTGTTCTCCGGATGTACCACGGGTTTGCATTCGCATTGCCGGTCATGAGATTTGCGCTCTGCTGGATCAAAGAAGTTCTTGTTCTGTTGTTCCATTTGCACTCTATCGGGAATTATGTGATTTAGGGATGATCCCCTCTTTTACGGGATTGTTCTTGTGTGTTTGTTTTGGTACTGTTCTGCGTACTATATGTATATCCATTTGTTTGCTGTCCAGTTTCTGTTTCTTGCAGGGGCTTTCTTCTCCGCCCTCTTCTCATTACGCGTCACACTCCCCCCTCCACTCCACCCCCCAGCTTCTGCTTGATCTACCTTTTCTCCCGAAGAGCTCCTGTGCGCGCAAGTGACCTCTTTCGGAACCTATGCTTTGTCATGAGTCTACGTGTCGAAGAACCTACACCACAGCTACTGTATGGAGCTTTCCTCCGGGCTGTCCTCTTTGGAAAGTGGGGGGAGGATGTGACGTTACCTTTGTCCCACTCTGTACTTTCCTTTGTATCACCCTGTTCTAACCTTGCCTTTTTCACGTCAGAGTGCTCTCTGATCTTCTTCTGTTTTGCTATGATACCCGGGGACCAATGTGAGTCAGTCTCTGCCCAGTGGTCTGACAATTATCGTCTCTTAGGTTTTTTCCTGGCTTCCAAAGTGGGCAGAGGACCGACAGAGGTTCACGGGGCTGCTTGCTGATCCATGATTCTTTCCCGTGTGTGACTAATCTTGATTTGTGTTTTGTGAGTAAATAATAGTCTTATAAAGAAAGTGGGCCTGTGTGCGTTTCAACAGCAACTACTCGACCATCCGTCTTAGGGTTAATACGGCTATGACGTAAAGCTAACCACACCCCTGTTTAGTATCGAGGTAATAATGTGTGGATTTCTACCGACACTCCGCTATTTACCTTTACTCAGCTGTGCTTAGGTACGAGGACAGTTTTACCTTTTTTTTTACTTTGAACGTCGCTGTTCAATTGTTAGTACATCTGTTTCGAATTCAAGGGGTTTCGGGTTCGAATCTTGGTTCGAAGCGTGTTTTTCCTTAATTCCCCTAGGAAAATGTTTCGCTATCTTAAAGTAAATCACAATCGAAGCCGTTAAAATTTGTAGCTATCGTACCATTTAACCTTACGTAACTTGCACGGTTTAAATGGAGGAGTTAAATAATCCAAGTGTTAGTTAATTGTCCTTAATTAAGTACTCAAATAAGACGAAGCAGGGAAATTATTCAACATTCTTTTGATGAAAATGTAAATAAGGAATAAAACTGATATAATCCTAGAGTTAGTAAATGTATTATGCAATATATTTTTAAATATTTATTCAGTTGATAAACTACGAAAGTTAAATTTCATATTTAACTTATGATGCTATATTTATAACCTAATTAATTTAGATCTAAAACTTCTTGACGATGGTGAAGAGTGAATTGAATAAAAAATTTCTTGGATATTATCCATTGTCTAGTTATATTTACTAGACGGTGGATAATATCCAAGAAAATTTTTATTTAGTTAATTTAGCAACACTGTTTTTGTAAACGTCGACGTGATTAATGGCTAACTCAAAATCTGCATGTTTCTTATCTTCGAATTTATTTTATTAGGCCTACTGATAGACTCGGATGTAATCAATTTTCATGGCCGCGTCTTCTTCGTGCCATGTTGGTAGCCATTCGCTGCGACGTTCCCAGAAATCTTTCATAGGATGGCCGTCCCAGCTCCACGGTCGATTACCAGTCCCTTCGGGGAAGAAAGTACCCCCAACGGCTACGTTCAAGATGATTTGGAACTGTAATACAAGTCAATGGACACCCAAATATGTTTAAAATATTAAGGTTGCCTTATTATCCATAGTTACAATCTTAAAAACGATGTAGAACCTATTATAATTTTTGGTAATGGTATTAAGAGATAGTATTAATGAAAGGATTACTCTGGAACGATAAGTTTGCTATTATATTAATTTATCAGCGGATAGGCCTATGCCAGTTATTCGCCATGGGTTCTCTTGAACCAGATTTAACTGAAATAAATAAATTGCTTATTTAGTTATTTTTGTACATCAATGACACCTACACTAGTTTACCTATTCTAAGCTCTACTTAAATTTAAGTTCTAAAACCCACGTGGTGTGACATTATAGCTACTTCTCTTCCGTTATTGGTGATCATTTAACCGCACAGCGACTTAACAGCGGTGGCCATGCTTGCATTAAGTAGCACGCCGTTGAATAACGATGGAAGAGTCATCTAATTACAGAGAGGCTAACGGGTAGGAAAGAAACTATTAGACGGAAGGACTTCACATCGCCTTCATTTAGAGGGAAACATTATTTGGTGATTAGGCTTAGCTAAATAATTTTCTAAAGTGGTGTCAGCCATAATGGCGGCTGAGTGGTTAGCATTCCCGCTTCGTATCTGTGAGATCCCGAATTTAAACTTCGGCCAGAACACCAAACATTCTTACTAGGAGTCTTCATAATTTTCTCCACGCAAATACCGGGATAGTATTTTAATTTATTCCACGACCGCTACTTTCCACATCCTTTCCATCACGTCATTCGATACTACACAGTCCGATCTAGAGTGTCGTAAAATAAACCATAAATATGAATTATCAGCTGAATAGTGTCACTGCCCACTTCGTTGTAGTACGCACCACTAACAAGAGTGCTTCAGTTCTTTATTGTACACTTTTTCTTTACAAGTTCCTGTGAATTTAATGTATTGTTTATTACGTTGTAGGAAAACCAACCATGATTGAATTATATCAGTTTGGAATTAACCCTAATAATCCAACGCGCCAATATATCGGCGCACGTAGTATAGCTAAAACACTCAGCGCACCGATATATGTTTTCCTCAACAGATTGCTGCTGTAGGCCAACAGAAATGTTTTAGAACACTCAGGGAGCCGATCCATTGGAGCTAGCTGAATCTGATACATAAGAGTTGTCAGATGGCAGTATAAGCGTCGTTTAACTCATATTTTTCTTAAGAAATGCTCCTAGAGGCAAACAAAAGAAATACGTTGAGCTCGTATGTTTACCTACTGGCGTGTTAACGTTTTTGCTCGTGGTTTTCGGTTCAATTATGCTAAGTTAAGTGTTCAGCTTCGTAATTTTGTTTTTATTATTAATTTTATGTCTCAGTTATTATACTTTTTCGTTGTTTTCTGTAGTTTGTTATATGTACGTTCATTTATTGTCAATTTTTCAACTAGGCAGTGGCTGGTTCAAGGTCAAAGGTACGTGTACATTGGTTCACAAAAACTTATAGTTCAGGACACGATAACAGTACAGACACCAAATGTATATTAAATTATGCAGAAATAAATGTTCTTGAGTGATGAAAAAGGAAAACAAACAAAAAATGTCTTTACCTCATGAAAATGAAATTTTTAATATTATTTTTTAATTTTTAATTTTTTTTTTGTAAGTTAAATGTAACATCAGAATTTGAGATATTTTTTTCAAACGTACAGTATTTAGTGTATAAGTGATTTTTTCATGTGTGTGTAAAAAAATATGTTTACATTTAAGCTTTAAATACTTGAAAATTGGCCTGGGTGTTTAGACCAGAACAGTGGAAATAGGCTTTGGCACTAAAAGGGTTTTTGAACTACCGTACTTCAAACTTCATGGAGTGGATTGTGTTGGACTCCAATCTGACAGAATCTGTATTTTTCTACATGCATTATTCTGGTTAAAGACAATGGCTCGTGTTGTATGTTACGTTTCGAAAAAGTTATTTTGAATTATAAGTATCATAATGAATATTCTATGTAACCCATTACACACAGCAAGCGTGCTGCGTTTTCAAGGAAGTAAAATTATACGTACGTCTATATGTGCGTACGGTTAAATGGAAAATTATAAACTTGCTCAAGAACTGCTTCTGTATCTCTGAATTTAATATACGCCATTATTAACACAAATCTCTGTAATCCATTGCGTGTAATTAAAATTATGAATCTTAGTAGTATAGGCCTAACATTCTGAGAAATAATTAAACCTGTTACAGTTACAATAACAATAAAAATCGAATTTACAAACCAGAGACTTCGACTAACAGGAGATAATGACAAGCTAATAAAGAGTTGGGGATTGGTCGCAAGGCTAACAACCTTGCACCGTAAAAAGGAAGATGTTTCGAAACCTCAATCAAAACCTCGGACAGACGGACCTAACAGAAGACCGAATGGAAGAGGAGAATTGAGGAGGCCATGGACCGAATACGGACCGGAGAGCCATAGAAGAAGAAAGATTTACGTGTACATTTTTACCTCCTGGTCAAATGGTGCCATCCAATTTCCATTTTGCCAGATGTTAGTGCCACCTGGATTGTTTTGGAATCCTCCAAAGTACCAGAAACCATTCTGGGGAGCCCACACGTCTCCGATTTCCTGATTGTCAATGGTGAAGATTATGTGATTGTCGGTCCATGTCAGTCCAAACAAATGAAAATCGTCAGAAAAATCTTTGCCAGTGCTTTCAATGTTTCTGGAACAGAATAACCTCTTGGAAGTAATTTGTAAAAGTACGCAATATGAAGGCAGTTCAAGTAGGCATAACTTTATTTAATTTATCAGAATTATTACCATATCGAAACAGATAAGACAGCCCAACAGCTGAAGTAACAGACTCTTTGAAATTCTATATTTACATTTGGAATCATCATAAACTGCAACTTAACTCTCAGAGACGCCTGCAAAATGTAATATAATTATTATTTTAACATTAATAGAGTATAAACATCTATGGAAATAAATACAACAACTGGACATAAGAACCACTCTAATATGGACTACTATGCATTACTATAACGATGTCTCAGCAAAAATAAAATTCGTTGTCACTCTTAAAGAGCCGTTTTACACAACGAATGGTCCGCCAAGAAACGTGCTGGAGTGGGTATCGCCGGAACGAAGAAAGATGGTGGCCTAGAAGAAGTTGCAGAGATGACGTAGACGAAGCAATGGGGACAAGAAACATGGAAATTGGGGACGGAGAGGCAGCTCCAGACGTAGAGAATCTGTTATATAAAAAACATATAGGCATATAGTATTAAATAAGGACATTTGCTACACAGGAAGACTAATAAATCCACATAAACGTTACATATGAAGTGTTTTAAGCGCATGGTTACATAAATACAAAAAATACTGTTGACAAATAAGGAGTACAACAGACATGTACTGATGATAGTTCAGTAGAACCACACCTCGTCTGAAATATGGAATAATATAATTGTGATAAAAGTATGTTATAATAATACCTCGCTTACTCCTCGACGCAATTACGGGAAAGGAGACTACTTATTACTTTACCATATCCTAGAAAACTCTGACTGGTCTTGCGTTCTTAATGAAAAC
This sequence comes from Zootermopsis nevadensis, assembly GCF_000696155.1. Next base: position 1,455,109 of record NW_019059680.1, read on the forward strand.
TCTGTTGATGCTGCAGTTAATCTCACGGCTACTGTGTCGAAGGCCATCAACCTAGCTATTCCCTTTGTAAAACCCAGAAATTCTGCATATCCTCATTGGTTTTCCAAAACTCTTGTCTATTACATTAGAAAGAAGAATGCATCTCTTAAGAAATTTAAAAAATCTAAATCTGATTATCATTATAGCGTTTTTTCACATTATCGTAAACTAGTTAAATTGACTATTAAATCAGATAGATTGGTTTGGTTAAAAACTATTGAAGAAAATTTGAAAACCCAATCAAAGCACTTTTGGAAATATATTTCTAAATTTAAAAAGAAAGACCAGTCGATCACAGAAATTAAAGTTGGAGAGAGTTTTATCACGGAACCGCAGTCAATCGCAGAGGCCTTTGCAGACCGCTTTCGTTCTGTTTTTAACTCCTCTTCTTGCGTTAATGTTACGACTAGTTCTGATTTCACCTATTCTGATGTTTTGAATATTCCAC
>NW_019059680.1:1461661-1483218 GCF_000696155.1 Zootermopsis nevadensis
GGGCCTGCCACTGAAACACGTTCTGAACCCCTCGAAGACATTACACACTCTCACACGTCGTTTAATTAAAATAAATTTTAATATTTCACCTATTTTTACCCCTTAAACTTCCAAGTGTTATACCCTTTAAGTTTTCTGACTGAAATTCTGTGCGAGTTAAATTTCCCGCTCATCTCACCCGCCTTGGTTTGAAGACCCTAATAATATTTTTGATTACAAAAACATATCATAAAATCTCTCTTCCAACAATCATATTTATCCCATTCGAGTATATACAAATATTATTTCAGTCACTTCCTTCTCAAAAATATTCATTGACTTCTTCCCTTAGATTGAAGGAACAAATTTCACACGCATATAAATAAAGTTCGTTATGCTTGAAGATGGCTGGCTGTCTTCTGGGTTGTTGCGCCGTGTAGTCTGGTAGAAGTTTATTGACGTTTCAGAGGTCCTACCTGCCTCCATCATCAGGGCTTTGCGTCACTCATTGCCCCGAAGCTGGAGTCAGCAAGGACCTCTGAAACTTCGGTAAACTTCTACCACACCACGCAGCACAACAACCCAGAAGACAGCAATCTTCAGACTCAACCGCCGTGAAAACCTCAAATCCTTTATTATACTTCATGCGACTAACAGGATACAGGAGTTCGATTAAAATGTGTTCTCAGTATGTGCGATATGTCCACGTACTGTACCTATTTCTCCTATCGTTGCGATAGTACTGAAACTCCTGGTTGCCTCCTCCCCAAGCCGTGACAAGATGACTCCATTTGGAGAGATCTAAATTGTTGAACTCGTCCTGCCAAACGAGTGTTTCGGCTGATCCTTTATGACTAAGGAACAGGACCAACAGACTAAACACGGCCACAAACTCAAATGGCCCAGCCATATCTGCAAATACATCATTCTGGTTTACTTAAAACATGGAAGAAAAATGTCATACTATTTAGATATATTAACGCATGCAGATTCTGATTATTGTAAATTCAGACATGTGAGAATGTGTTCAATAATAAGGCATCAATCTCATTTTCTTTATAAGGCGGAGATTGCAAGCTGTTTAAATGTTATAATAACGGAATGAAAGAGGTGCATAAGTCTATGACAAGGCGACGCTTCTCAGGACAAAAGTGCGTCAGCCCACTGTAGTCTCAGAAATGAGGTCACTCAATTCTTCGCAGACATTTCGATTTACATTTTTACCATTCACAATCTAAACTGATCAACACGAAAACACTATTTATCAATAAGAGCTGACTGACACCTAATAATTATCTACAGACCTTAATATATATAAAACGTAAGGATGAATATACAAGAAACTCATAATTTTGCTTGTTGTTTTATGTGGGCGCGAAGCCTGATCCCTCATTGGTCCACCTGGGTAAAAACATAAATTGTGGATGTTTGCAAAGAGTGTACTGAGAGGAACTTATGAGGAAAAAAGTACAGGAAATAGGAGTAAATTACATAATAAAGGAGCTTCATAACTCATACTCTTGTATGTTATGGGTTGAAGAAAGAGAATAGTTTGGAGGACAATGTTGAAATGGTTCTTAAAAAATGGGATAATGCGCTGTAGATTGTAGTCATATGGCTCAGAATAGGGTTTCGTTGTGAGCGTCTGTGAACATAATAATACAAAAAATATTTGGGAAAAAAATGTGGGAAATTCCTTGACCTGCTGGGAGACCTTTCAATACTCAGGGAAACCTCTGCTTCGTGGTTCTTCGTAATCGTTTACCTCACCACACTGACGTAGGTTTCAATTTCAATATAGGAGTATCTTTATATTCTTTTCGGTTTACGAGTGAATGCGTTTTAGGATAGACAACTCTTAGGCGTAGGCTCTTTGACTTTTGCATGTGTTAGCACAATAACAGTATTTTGTGTACACAGCCACTGAAATTAGACAAAGAGAATCCATAATTAAAATTTCAGTTTTTTTAAAGGTGCGCTAGATTAACTTCAGTTTTATTTAACAAATCTGTTTCGGCTGCAGAGATCATATAACGTCGAATTTTTTGGTACATAATCATGAATGGTGTGTGTGTCTGCGTGCGTGCGTACGCGCGCGCGCGCGCGCGCATATATATATATATATATAACATTTTCAAACAGAATTCTTCTGGATATACGTCCAGAACCAGAGCTGTGCCAATTTCCGTAAATAAAATTACCATGTGATCGTTTAATAAATAAATTTTGAATTCCCTTAAAGGCAGTGGTTTTCAACCTGGGGTACGCGTACCCCCGGGGGTACGTGAAATTTAAAAGAAAATTATGATAAACACTGAAAAATCATTAATGTAATTTATTTAATTTATTTTAAATGTAGATTATATACTATATATAATTTGAATTATACATCAACAATTTGGGAGTAAAAGTTGAAGAGAAATTATATCTGGGGGTACGCGAACAAGAAAAGGTTGAATACCACTGCTTTAAGGTACGAACTGATTTCTTTAATATTGTTTATACGAGCTTCTGCTTCAAATGACCAAAGTAAATCATTAACAGTATGTTTCACAGAGACAGCTTCAGTATATTCGCACAAGATTCGTGCAGATACATGTTAAGACTTGAGTTCACTCTACTCTTGTGACTTCTTTTCTCAGTTAATTCATAAAATATTAAAAACAAAGTGCATGCGACATCAATGCCGGAAGAATACAACATACAATTTGCTTTGAGTGTTCTTTGCTCACCTGACACAGCGCTGCTGATGTGCGAGATATCTGAGGGAAGTCTGTACTAACCGAATTCGCGTTATTTAAATAGGTTTATGTTACGTTGGAGTAGCGAGCAGACAGTATATCACGCTGTTTTTCAAGTGGTGATATGTTTTTATTTTGTCCTACTTTGATTAACCTTTTGACAATAGCAGTTAACCGTTTATCTTTACGTCATTTTGCACAAAACAAGATCTGGTGATGTAAATGATTTATTGTTACAGTTATTAATCATGTGTTTTTCTGAGAGTTGATTCAGTCTGCTTCCTCATACAGGATTTAGATGGAGTAGTTCCGTAAGGCTTTTACACGTCTCCCTATTGTCTACATAATGGACTAATCTTTATGTAACCAGCTGTTATACATAAGCACAGCTTTGTCTCTTGTAGTATGATGTATTATCCCAAAGCCAGGAATAGCATCAGAAACCTTCGTCTGCTGCTTTAGTACTGTTTTATTGTTGACGACATTTTATATTCTGACGGTAATGATTACGAAAATGGCTACCCTCTGGGATGTCGCTCCACATAGTCTGATAGAAACTGACCAATGTTTCAACGGACTGAATTCCCAGTAATCATATCACTTACGTAAGACATACTTTTATGAAAATGGGAAAAATTCTTTCACGCTTTATGATGGCTACCATAATTCCATCAAATGTTTAGATCTATTAAATTTCTCAGACATTCTAATTTCTTTTTAAAGTTAAATATAATTATGCAAGTAAACGGCCTATATGTACATATTTTTATCCACTAACTATTTAATATTTGATATTCCATGGCTGATAATTTACCTGTCCAGAGGACTCTGTAAATTTTTCGAATTCCTTAAACATAAGAGAGATATCAGGTTCTCGCAGCGGTGAGTGTAAAAATTGCTGTCTTCTCGGTTTTTACGAAGTAAAGTCTAATAGAATTTTAACGACGTTTCGGAGTGGCTTGCTGTCAATCATCAGGGCGATGTGTAAGCCGCGCGCTAGAAATCGATTGCTTATGCCTGAATTTCCATTGCTGTATTAGGCGTATAAATTGTTTTCGTACGATTAAAATCAAATATTGCATTGTGACTCTAACAATACGTCTTAAAACAAATACGATTTAGGTCTACTATTACAGTTATAAACGTAGCTTACGTACAAGAAATAGAGTATATACTTACGTATAGAAGAGCTTTATATGAAATAGAACTTCTTAAAAGTGAAATTATTATATTCTGCGTCTAAATATTTTTTTAAGAAACTTCGTTGTGGGAATAACGTCTTTCGGAGTGAGAGGAAGTCCAGGAGAAATCAGTGTTTCCTATTTATGCTAATTATCTCGTATCAGAAAAACTTGTTATCGTGGTTGAGGTTTCTGTGACATTTCTGACTTCCTTTGTTATGCTTTCGAGAGCACATTTAGAATATCCATTAACGGATTTTTATCTACTCTGATTGCTATGATCTCTCTCGCACGTATTTTTCGCAGTTCGATAACAAATGTAATGTATCGTTTGCCGGTTATTTCGTGACTCTGTAACAACTTCATTGGTATTGTGCCGTAGAATAAAGGTTATCACTAACAAAACAAAAGGTATGTAAAGAGAAACACTAATGGCCTACACCAGCATTTGTCTGCAACGTGTAAAATCACAATCAGTTCTTGACAGATGACAAGAAGATGGGATTCGATGGAGGTTCCTTTTAAATAAATCCGGAATTGTTACGCTGAGTTAATGTGCATGGTCGTAAGTTAACTTTCTTCTGTCTAAAATAACACTAACTTTTACAAAGCTGAGTTACAGAAAATTATATTTAACATGGGCGTGAGAAATATGTATCTGTATTTGAAGGTTTTATAACTTCCTTTACAGCAAACTAGCCTTGATTTTAAAGTTATTCCTTTTCATCTACTGGCAATAACGTGCTTTATCCGTAATATCATAACCGGCGGTAATGAGAGATCCGGCCCGGGGCCACTTAAAGGCCTTATATGCCTTCGGAACACAGTTCATTTTAGTTAAACACAATTTCTCAAGAAAAGTAATTATTATTAAACACACACAATGCATTATTTTGTTGCAATCACAAAGTTTATTCACTCAGCTCAGCCCAGTTAAAACATTTACTCCAGGATTGACAGTTCGAGTTCCTTTCTTGGTAGATGAATCTTCTTCGTCTCCGAGATGTCTGTCTTCTGGGTTGTAACTTCGTGTAGTACGGTAAAAGTTTACCAACGCTTTAGGGGTACTTCCTGCTTCCATAAACAGGGCAAATCACCCAATCTTTTCACAAAGTGCGAGGCCTGGTGCAGGTATAGTGGTCAGTGAGTAAAAGCAAAGTCTCACCTCCATCTAGGGTAGAGATTAATAAATCAAAGAGTTGTAGATTTCTCGTACAGGTCTTTATGGCGTGTTGATTGGAACAAGGAACATTTACGTTTGTTAGGAAATCGAGGACTATCGCAAAACTAAAATATTTAATTGATGATTGTACGTTACTGTAATTTAATGAGTCACATGCAAATAACGTGGTTTGGTTTTCGGTTTTAGAACAGATTAATATATTATTATATAATCAATGTTATATATCTATATTTAATGGCTTTATCTACGGAGTGGCTCAAACAATAATTTTTAAACTGATTTTTAAAATACTTTTCGCTCATTTTTGTAGCAAATTTAATTATAATGAGAAACATGAGTACAATGAAATCAACTACACGTTATGTAAGTGGCGGTCCTGAAGTTAAAGTTGCACTCTCTTTGTAACTGAACTGCAGTAATACCTATACAAACAATTAAAACTCTGCAAGCATTCAACTGGCAAATTTATTTTGTATGTAATAATACGAAAACTATTATGAAAACTGACTTTATGATCGATTTTAAGACGAACATTTGCAGGGGTGGGGCTGGATGTAAAAAGTTGACTGAACTAGAATTGTTGACCTCTGAACAGCGACGTAAAGAACTAAAACATCAGACATATTTAAGAAATAAAGAAAAGCGAAGGAACACTTATCAATATATGTGTTCCTTCGCTTTTCTTTATACCAACTCCAACAACTCCAACAAGGTAAACTGATACTCATTCGATATATTACGATTAAGAAAGTATTATGAAAACTGACTTTATGATCGATTTTAAGACGAAGATTTGCAAGGGTGGGGGCTGGACGTAAAACGTCGACTGACCAAGAACAATTGGCCTCTGAACAGCGACGTAAAGAACTACAACATCAGACATATTTAAGAAATAAAGAAAGGTGAAGAAAGACTTACATCGATAAACGAGACCATATTAACGACACATGTAGAAAAACAGACGAAGATTTGCAAGGGTGGGGTTGCAAGTAGATAGTTGACTGACCAAGAACAGTTGGCCTCTGAACAGCGACGTAAAGAACTAAAACATCAGACATATTTAACAAATAAAGAAAAGCGAAGGAAGACTTACATTCATAAACGTAGAAAAACGTATTCAATAAGAACAGAAGGGAAAAAAAGCAGACGAAGATTTGTAAGGGTGGGGTTGGACGTAGAAAGTTGAGTGACCAAGAACAATTGGCCTCTGAATAACGACGTAAAAGCTCATACATCAGACATATTTAACAAATAAAGAAAAGCGAAGGAAGACTTACATTGATAAACGTAGAAAAACGTATTCAATAAGAACAGAAGGGAAAAAAGCATACGAAGATTTGTAAGGGTGGGGTTGGACGTAGAAAGTTGAGTGACCAAGAACAATTGGCCTCTGAATAACGACGTAAAAGCTCATACATCAGACATATTTAACAAATAAAGAAAAGCGAAGGAAGACTTACATTGATAAACGTAGAAAAACGTATTCAATAAGAACAGAAGGGAAAAAAGCATACGAAGATTTGTAAGGGTGGGGTTGGACGTAGAAAGTTGAGTGACCAAGAACAATTGGCCTCTGAATAACGACGTAAAAGCTCATACATCAGACATATTTAACAAATAAAGAAAAGCGAAGGAAGACTTACATTGATAAACGTAGAAAAACGTATTCAATAAGAACAGAAGGGAAAAAAGCATACGAAGATTTGTAAGGGTGGGGTTGGACGTAGAAAGTTGAGTGACCAAGAATAATTGGCCTCTGAATAACGACGTAAAACTCATACATCAGACATATTTAACAAATAAAGAAAAGCGAAGGAAGACTTACATTGATAAACGTAGAAAAAAGTATTAAACAAGAACGGAAGAGCAAAATAAAACAGACGAAGATTTGCTAGGGTGTTGTTGGACGTAGAAAGTTGACTGACCAAGAACAGTTGGCCTCTGAACAGCGACGTAAAGAATTAAAACATGAGACCTACTTAAAAAGTAAAGAAAAGCGAAAAACTTATTGGAAAAGAACAGAAGAGCAGAAGAAAACAAACGAACACTTGAAATAGTGGGATTGGACGTAGAAAGTTGTCTGACCAAAAACAGTTGGCCTCTGAACATCGATGTAAGGAACTAAGAAATCAGATCTATTTAACAAATAAGGATAAGCGAAAGAAGACTTAAATTGTTAAAAGAGACCATATTAATAACACACGTAGAAAAACAGACGAAGATTTGCAAGGGTGGGGTTGGAAGTAGATAGTTGACTAACCATGAACAGTTGGCCTCTGAAAAGCTTTGTAAAGAACTAATCCACCAGACCTATTTAACAAATAAAGAAAAACGAAGGGAGAGTTACATTGATAAACATAGAAAAACGTATACAACAAGAACAGAAGAAAGAGAAAAAAACAGACGAAGATTAGCAATGGTGTTGCTGGACGTAGAAATTTGACTGATCAAGAACAGATGGCCTCTGAACAGCGACGTAAAGAACTAAAATATCAGATTACAGGAAGCGCTCCGAAAGGATTAGCCATCGTTGTCGTCAAAAAATGACGTAATCAACAATATCAGCTTATATTTGTTTATACACGGGGGTTAGTTTAGTGTCTTACTCAAGATTTTAAACGCAACCCCCCTTTGGGGGGTTGGTCAAGTGTTTAAACCCCCCATAGGAGCTCCGAAAGGAGCGCCCTGCTCTAGTGTAAGTAAAATTTCTGATAACGGTAAATTTATTTTTTAGTTCGATTGTTCAGTACAACACATTGCTCCCCATTCTCTCAACATCGAAGTAGAATTTTCATTTTAATATTATCCTCCAATTTGCTTCTTAGGCCTCAAGGCGTTTACCACAAAAGAAAATATTATATCTTTTATCCGAGCTACGTATCCATACCATTCACGTCTCATGTACTTAACGGCTCTTATAGGAATAAACGAGTTGCATAAATGGCATACATAGGCAAAAAACATTGTTATCACTTACCCACTCAATTTATCTCTTTTAGTTTTCGGCCTTGAAATAGAAATCATGACAGTGATATTGCACGAACATGTATATTTTAAGAAATTCCCTCCCGACAAAATTTAGCACGCTCTCGAATCAGTGAAGCGAGAAAATGATAGAATTATTGTTATAATTAGGCTTGGACTACGGAGCTAGAAACCGCAGAATTTGACTTTCTAAGTGTCTCTTGCAGTTAATATCGTTAGGTTCTGGTGCCATTATTAATTCAGCATTTGGCTAAAGTGATTTAAAAATCTAGAAACTGATTTATTCGAGTAACATCTGAAGTACTTGTTGTATGTCTCACATCTTTATCAACAGGTGTTGGTAATTTTCTCAAGGTCTCACACAAACACAGGTTGACGTGATGTTTTTCGGTTGCGTCTGTTTTCCGTGTTTAAAAACAAACCATATATTAGCATATCGGTGTGTTCAACAAAGCGCCCAGACACTGTATTAACGAACAAAGAACGTAAGGTATTTTATTGTATGGATATATACGAATAAAACACGTCAAAACAGATTAGAATTCCTTGTTTGTCACAGAGGGAACGTCATTTCCAAGTCGGTGTATCCATGCAGGGGCTGTCATGATTGATCGGTTAATCGTTTCCCTTAGTTGATAAATCTTATTCAAATTCGAGGGCGGCTTTTTTAGTTAATAGGAATATACACATTTTTTCAACAGTAAAGCAAGACATCTAATCTTTTTTTTCCCTTCAACCTCTCAATGTCCACTACTGGACAAAGGTCTCCCATTTGGGGATTTTTAGCCATACACTACCACGCTGGCTACTGCGGGTTGGTAGCGGACAAACATCCATGCCTTGAGTGGGACTCGAACCCACGGCGCACTAGGATCATGGTTCAGACCGCGTGGCTACTGCAGTCGGCCCATCTAATCTTAAGGGGCATTTAATCTTTCTTCAACTAAAGATCGTGAGCCTTTCTCCCGAGGGCACTTCGGCAACTGGTGTTTTCGAACGCGACATCAGTTCTTACGTTTTATAGTTTCTTACACTATTGACAGTGTTAGAAATATGGGAAACTGCTTACGTAATTTATTACTTTTCGTAAAGAAAATAATTGAAATATCTTCCCACATTCTATCACTCAAAAGTTTGGATACCGCTGTTTAAACGAACACATCAGAATGCTGCGATACAAATTGACTCCGTTTTATAAGCCACGTGTGTATTTTCTAACATGGAAGTGTGAAGACATAAAAATGGACATATAAACCCGAAACATGTTGCGATATGAAGAAATTTGCTGTATAATGGCAGAAATAATAAATATGAAAGGTGTAATAGTGCTTGATACATTACGTCAGTACGTATTATGTTGGGCATTGTGGAATTGCTGAGATAAATACAGAATCTGTCAGTATGATATCCAGTGTTCTGAAGATGGAGGCTGAGCAACTCTTAAAAAGTCATGAGTATTAAATGTATTTTGTCCCAGACAATGTTCAATGTCCAGCAGATTAGGCCAATCGGTATAATCTTGTGTGTATATTGTGATACTGCAGATGTGGCCGAGAATCTTGTGGAATGGCGTCTGTTTTGATCCTCTTTCTTATACAGACGGCGTCAATATAAACCCTTATCTGGCAGGACGAGTGTGACAGTTTACAGTCTGAACTAACTGAGTCGCCTTTTCACTGTGTGAGAAGGAGGTAACTAGGAATTTATTAATAACAAAACGATAGTTATAAGACGTAAGTGTGCTGTGAGATAGGCAAATTGCTAAACTTTCGGGCGGAAATTGTATATATGTTTGTTATATTGCCTTAGATATGAAAAATTTCGCTGCAAATTATTCAGAGGTGAAGATGGTTTTCAGTACCGTAAATTGTAAATTTGTAAGCGCCGTGGTGACTGAGAAAAACCAATGTGTTCTTGTAAATGTTAGGCTATATTTATGTTTTAAAACAGGATCCTCCTGATGGCACAGGAGATTCGTCTTTGCTTTTACAGATATTGTAGTGTTAAAATCATTGCGCGGAAGTCGGACTTGAATCATCGGATGTAAAAAGAGAGCGTTTTTAATTTTTTTTCTGGTTCAAAATACGTGCCAGTTAAGGCGATAAAGTAAAGAAAGGAGACGAAAAATGATAACTGTTGGATGCTACAAGATGTTTTGGAACATCATCTACCTTTAGCCTCTGAAACGGTGATAAACTACCAGAGTGCACGATGATACAAACCAGAAGACAGTCATCTTCACATTCGCCGTCGTGGAAACCTCAAATCCTACGAATTTTTATCCGTAATTACAATAATCATCAATTTATATGTTGCAGGATCAATTTAAAACTGTTATTTCTAGGATCCAAAGTCGACCATTTTTACCTACGTGTTCATCAGCCCGATTTATGGTACAATAACATAATTTCCCCTTTGCTGTGTTAATTCTTCCTTATTCATACAAAGAAGTTTACGAACTCCTGAATCGGTGCCCTGCCGCATGCTGGAATTATTAAATCCGAATCAGATTGATAATTGTAGACGTATGCTTATAATATTTATATTTTGTAACACATATTATTTGAGTGTATTATATATATATATATATATATATATATATATATGACATATAGAATACAGGCATATATAAGCTTACATGTATAGCCTATGAGGAATTTCTTTACTCGCTGTGCAATTTCAACTTCTCAATAAATGGTTTGCATTATTGAGTTGATTGTACAATGATCTCGACCTGACTGAGGAATTTAGCCTAGATTTCTGATAGAGGTACGAAAGTTCTGTTTTGTGACATTTTAACTACTCTGTTGCTTATATTGGGAAACTTCTTTTTAATAACGTCACAATTACAACGTGTATTATATTTGTTAGAACTGAACGTTAAATGTCCTACCGGATAAGACGCATGACAGCAATAAGAAGCTAAATGTAGCACCCACAATAACGCATCTACTTAGTTGAGGTCGGGCGAGTAGTCGTGGCTCCTAAATGCGGGATGTGTAAGCCGAGAGAGGGGAGTTCAGTAGTAGTGGGGGTCGCACAGTCTCAGCTGCGGTGACGCAGAGATCTGAACATAGCTAGTGCTACAGACCAACTGAAGCTGACACCCCTCTAGCGCGTGCTTCGGACGGGTCCATCTCATACGACCAAAATCAGTCCTTTGCGCAAGTGCCAGCACTTCTCGCGCACCTATAACCATGAAAGCACAACCAACACACGTATATCGGGTAATCGTACTTAACAAGGAAGATGTTCCAGTCTTATCTGCATCTTATAAGGAGGAGTGACAGTTGAGCCTTAGTTACTAATGGAGTATGGACACCATAGTGTTTGTGTTTTGGTAATTAAAACCCTGGTACTTTGGTAGAATAGTTTGTTTCTAAAAGTATCTTTAAATGTTTATGTAATTTTATAATTTAATTTAAAAATTAATGCTCTTGTTTTTCCAACCGAGGGGATTACGGATTGAATCACAGGCGGCAGACAGGCTAAATTTGCTTATGGTTTTTCATGGTTTTCCTTTGTCCCCACAGGTAAATTTCAGAATGGAATCTTTAAAACAGGTAACAAACGTTTCTTCCACACACTTTTTAACTTAAATTTCTGACACATAACTAATAAAGTGCTGTTAAAATAGACAAATAACTAATTACTAAAACTATTTATAAATTTCCGATATCTAGCATATTAGAAACTGTATATAAACGTTATAAAAATAAGCCTTACAGCAGGGTTTTTAAAAAGAATTGTCAAGCGAGCAGCAGGGCGAAGGCCACTTCATTCGCTTCAAAGCGATCTGATTAAGAACCAGAATCAGAAGAATCCCAACATTTCGTTGAACAAAGGCAATGAAATGTAAAAATCGCTCAAATAAAATTTGTACGTTTCCCCGAGGTCTTAAAATCTGTTACACAGAGTACCGTATTTTAATGAGAGGTTCTACGGACCACCCCCAAAAAAAAAATCAACGGCGAAATTTTGCTAAATTTCCTTTTTTGTAGAAATTGCATTGGAGCGATTAACTAATTCTATTAAATAGAATCATTCTTAGGAATCTGATAACCACTCAAATAATTAAGAAATTCCACAACGTTTATAAAGCCTGAAGGTTTATTTCCGTATTCAAAAAGCCCGCAACTGGTCTATATCCGGAGTCAGATACATCTCGTCCACTCCTTATTTATTATTATTATTATTATGATTTATTTACTGCAATTGGGTTTGCACCCGGTGGCAGTGGTCCTTACACTACACAATTACAACAAAATACATATAATATAAACAAGTACACTCCATAGAACACCCTACACACATAACTAGACATCCACTCATACAAAAACATTCCACCTTACACGGACACACATAAACACAATACAAAAACACACACATATTTCAAAAACACACATCCATTAATTAATCACAATACTTTAGAGTATAATTTAAAGTCAGACCTCAGTACATGAAACTTTTAACCCAAAGAACTACAGCCCTTCATCACTTGGAGACTAAGACACTTCACTTCCCTTATCACCATCTAATCCCCACTTAATGACCCTTTGCTTGTAACTACTTTTTTGAACATCTTTATAAAGGTGCTTAATTTACAGGGGAAAGACTCTAGCACGCCTCGAGGTAATTGGTTCCAGCTTCTTATGGTCCTATTTACAAAGGAATATTTGCCAACATCCGTTCTTTGTTTCTCTATGCTCTCATCCAAGTCCAGAACCGATTTAATCCAAAATTAAATTCATACGGTGTCACTTATATCACAGCAATGGCCACATAAAATTCACAGCTCAACTAATTTTATAAACCATTTGCTGACAGTGGCTGCTTCTCCTTCCATACGCAATTACCTGCATCGTTAATTACAGGCTGCTATTACATACTTACTTTGATACGAACGACCACGCGGGTCATAGACATTTGGTAGGCTGCAATTACATGTCTTCATTTTAGCACTTTTGTGTAGTAAATGGTAGCCAAATAACAAAGCTGTTCTGTAACTGTAATTGGATGATAAAGAATTGCACAAACCAAACCAGAAAATGTTCCTTCGCCTTCACCTATTTTTGTATATAATACTTCATGAGGCCTTCACGTTTTTATTTGCTACTTTCCACCTGCCTGAATTTATTTTCCTCCAAAGAAAGGTGTGCAAAATTGAATGATACATTAGCCCTGAGTCTTAGAGCCGTTTCACACTGTCGACCGGTCGCTGAACGACCACTAGGCAGAAAAGCTAAGTACGAGCTTACACACGAAGGCGACCTCGACCGATGGCCGCCGTCGACCAACAAGAAGTGAGCGACGCACAGGAGACCAACGACCACGATATACATAGATGGCAATCACGTGTTCACATTGCGGGCGACTCAGTCAGCGACCAGAGCTCAGAGAGGTGACATATCCATTGTTTCTTGCTTCCAAAGTACTGAGGCTGAGGCCTCTCTCTGCGCTGGTCGCCCTGCTGGTCTCCTCGTTTGGTCGCTGATGGTTTTGGTCGTGTGAAACGGCTCTTACTCGTTTGGCTGTGTCAAGTGGGGTAGTCTTATTGTAGAATGCAGTTTCGCGTTTGCTGAAGGTTGTCCATAATGACAGGATTTAGGCATTTTTAAAAATATATATGTACTTTTCCGCATTAACTGTATCACTTACAAGTTCGATCTTCCAGCTCCGTCGCTTGTTATACAGCCCCAAATCATTTTATTCACAGTAAATAAAAATGTTTATTCAATACAGTTAATGTAACACATAATCTTCATACCTTCTGCACTGTACAGAGTGTTTACCATCACATGCATGGAGATGAATTTTGATTTTTGGAAGAAATATTGATCCCACCGCACATTTGTCCACTTTACACGCTACTTATTGAATAAAAGACGTTTTCTCTTAAGGCCTTCTATGCGTCTCAAGACTGAATTCACACTGTTCTGTCACCTTCCAGAACACCTGTGTTGCGTTCTCACTGACTTTGTAAGTGAATTGAATTTGCTCGAAGATTAGAAAAAGACAAACGTTTTAAAAATCTGTCTTTGCCTCCAGTACTGACCCGTTTCGTTCCTAACCTAAATTTTCTCTTGACATCTGTCTCATGGTTCGAAGTCGCGACACTGAAGACTGATTGTAACTGACTTGCTGTGACCTCACGACGTTCTTATGAAAAGGTACTTTTTTCGGAATTTTAACTACGATTACTGAGTCACAGTGCCATGTCACACAAACACGGTATACCAACTGCTACCACTGTGACGCAACTGCTTTAACAAAAAGAGGTTATTTAACCACAAGATTGCGTAACATGGTGCAAAAAATATTACACACTGTATGGGAGAAATTTTTTTCTCAATTATAATACAAAAGCAAATTTTTCACGATTTTACATGCGAAATAAATTGATTTAGGATCATGGTGCAATTTATGTGGCCACTAGCGTATTGCCCAATTTCATTAGAAACGGATTTGGATACGCGGTGTTAAAACACTTAATCCCTTATATGCTACCAAGTATGTACAGTTGCTCTAGATTCAGTAAGTCATTTCATATTTCAGTAATATATGTTTTGGCCCTGTTGAAGACTAAACCTAGGGATAGGCCAATAGGCCAATAGCCTTATCTCTTTGCTTTTATTTTAAATCAGTCTCTTATCGGCACTTCGTGAAGTGATCTTCCACTCCTACTTTAAACAGACGAGGCAAATCTTAGGCTACAGCCATCACACACCGAACACAAAAGAATACGGTTGTGCCATTTAATGGGTTTTACTCTATATTTTCCTTTTCAGTCTAGTGGCAGCGCCATTTAACCGTGTGTTAAGCACAGTATACCCCGCGAGGGAAAGCCTTAGGATTGGAATTTTGTTAGAGCTGGTCGTAGTATTCTTGCTGGCAACATTATTGATGTTCCATTGTCGTCCTAAGGATTCAGTGGATTTTACCCTGTATTTTTTTTAATTTTGTGCATAAAAACATGACATTTGAAGAACGCTTGAAAACCGGTAGAGGTATTATTACAGATTGGAAAACGGGATAGGATTAAAAAGTAATAGATGTTTTTGTAACATACGGAACAAATACATGACCTAGTTCTTCAGGTTCGCCATGACGTAAATTCCGTTCGCACGAAACACACTGTAGATTTTTATTTTTACAGTAAGGCACAAGTTGTGTTTGACTAAAAATCAAAATAATCTGCATACATACTGTAGTTTGCGAATTTGTGAGATTCGTCAGAAGTATGAGGTAATTAGAGTTATGGGAGGGGAAGATGACAAAGTAGTAGCCTTTAATACAGAACGGATTGAGCGAGAATTCTTTGTAGTAGGCTGTCTCACTTCCTATATCAGTAATGCCTATGGTTTCCACAGTACAGGTAACCCTCGATTTGCGCCGATTCAGAATAA
This sequence comes from Zootermopsis nevadensis, assembly GCF_000696155.1. The sequence goes on from NW_019059680.1 coordinate 1,477,137, forward strand.
CGCCGCTTTTGAAACCAGCAAGTCAAAAAGTGAAAACGTTACAGTGGAACCACGGTTCCGGAAAATTTGACGTAAATACGTCTATACAGTAAGGAGTTTATATAGTGGCTTTATTCTAAATATTTTCTTTATACCCGCTTTACCCGATTACAGTTTGAGTAAGACATTACTGCCTACCTTGAATTAGTTACTCTAAAGATGGGTCTGTGGTAGCTGAAATATGTTATAAAATTTGTACATTTTAGAGTATCAACATATCGTGCAAACACCATATCTATACAACTAACGCAAAAGTAGATTTATTAATAATTCTTATATAAGATAAGTACTTGTGATATTGTAAAACGTTTTAACAGCACAATATTATCTACTCTACGACGCACTTCTTCTACAAGCGATTCACAGCTCAGCCCTTTCCGCAATAACGAAAGCGGATTGTTGACGGCAGTAATGTAACACAACAATGCCGAGTAAACAGATGACGTTTCCTAGGTAACAAAACAATGCATGCAAGCTGACCATTGTTGTCGGTCCATATTTACAAATTGTTGATATTTCCTAGGTAACCATCTTACACATTTTCCTGTCACTTTTTCGTTACATTTTTTTGCGGAATGACACTGACCCTTCCATATAGAAGTATTTACGTCAAAACATATATTTTACTATTATTTATACCGTTTTACAATGTATCTCATACTGATTCTTATACTAATTCGTAATTCTTACATCGCGGATTTTTAATAAAAGTTATAAATACAGTCATCTCTACAATTACGTATGTTTCGTTGACGCGAATTTACTCCAAAGAGATCTTTGAATCGGTAAAAGCTGTTTATGAAATGCAAACTTTTGTATATGCGAGTTTGCTCTTATGCAATTTCATTCCTGGTGCTTTAAACTTTCAAAGGACTAATTTAATCTCTGCTGAGGTACCGGGGTTATTTTTACTACGCGATTTTCTATAGGCCGACGTCTTACATGAATGCAACTATCGCATAACAGCAGAGATGACTGTACACATCGATCACATGAAAGAATCGCAGTCAATCGCGGGGACCAACGAATTGCCGATTGTAAGTGTATTAAATATATTTTTTAAATTCCCTTTATTTTATTTACGTTATTTCAGAACTTCAAATGTAATGTCATTATATTACTCGTCAATGTTTGTGTGCTGGGAACGCATGTCATTGATTTACATCATAAAAAGAGTTTCAATTTACGCCGGTTCATCCAGGAACGCATCCCCGGCGTAAATCGATAGTTACCTGTATATGCGAAACCCACAGATTCGCACCGACAGGATACAATACAGCGCGGTATGTCAGTACATACAGATATGCATTACGCCATCTCTTGTCCGATGTATGAACTTCAAGCATCACTCGCATTTATACCACAAGATGGCAGAATTTACCTCGGATACCACAATCGCGTTGATTGACTGTCACTGAACTTCGAGGTCGATTGGTTCGTAATCGCGACGTCCTATGTTCAATCTCAGCCCGGAGATCGGCTATCTTCACTGAGATTTCCGTGGTTTCCTTCAGTCCGTCAATGAAACAGGAACGTCCATAAACTCGGCTAGGAGCACCGTCCTGCATATTTTTTCCGATTCGTTTTTTATTAATCATCGTATCATTTGGCGCCATGTTGTCTGATTTATTGACAGTGCCGTTAAACAACGACTAATAATAAATGAATCGAATGGCTGTCTCATTGTAGCTGTTAATAAAACAATGTCGTCTATAGTGTAGGAGGGATATGTATAATTTAGTGTTAATCTTTACAGTTGGAAGGCGGTATCAACCCTTAACCAAATCCACACAGCCGAGTCTTAAGAATATTTTTGTCGCTTAGCTGGTCAGAGAAAATTTGGTGTTTTATGGAACCCGAATGTAAGTTCAAGCGCCAAGTTCACAAGAGCCCGCCGCTGGGCCCCGTCCTTAACTAAATTAATTCAATCTACTACCTAGCAGAAAATTTAAGATTCGTTTTAGTATTATCTTTCCATCTACACCTAGATCTCCCAAGTGGTACTCTCCCTCTAGGTTTTTTCCGGCTAAAAATTTGTATGAATTTCTTAGCTCTCTCATTCGTGCTACATTCACCAGCCATCCATATATCATCAATGAATTGATGAATCTTCTAATATTTTATTATGTGAAGAGTTTAAATGTTCAAGATCTTCATAATGTAATCTTTATCAACGTCATATTATTTCTTACTTCTTCAAAGACAAATACGTCACCGAATAAGTCCTTGCGATTTCTGGTACCATGCTGATGTAGAAGACAAAGTTAGATCCAAGATTTTCAATAGCCATTAACATGTATCTGATTGCGAGTAAGAATGTTATTTATCCGGTAATATAAGCTTCGTTAAGGCATCCTGGTGTGGGAACAGTAATGCACAAAATTTATTTGAAGTTGCAAAGTTGGGCGTATATTCAGTTAAATGGTTTGATGGAATATTTTACATTCTTAAGTGAACAGATTGATAAAAACATAAATTGCAACAAACATATTTATTACACACATTTTAACAACAAAATGTCTGGTATATTTATTCTGTATTGTACAATGTTTTTCTTCCTTCTGAAATTATTGGCTTCATTGCTAAGAGTCAGCAGTTACCATGGTTACGAAATACTTATTCCAGTATAAATTTTCTCCAGTAGCCCATACATGACTAGTACAGCACATGTTATACTGTGGTGCATGGTCAATGGATAACATTTGCAAGAAACAACATTACATATGAAAAAATCTACGTAATTCAAATCTGACTTCGGACGAAGTTATTGGCTTCATAGTTTATTGTCACGTGATACTCCTAGCCAGAGCAATAGCCAGAATTTGACAGTAGCTGTTTATCCACTGCACACGGGATAACAAAAGAGAAATTATTAATGTTCATGATATGTTCTACATAATTTTGAAAATCCCGAGTGTAGTCCCAGACACTGGAACTGAACAAATGGGAATCCGAAAGTAATACTCAAGCTGGCGAAATGGGGGGAAAGTATTTGCTGTTTACTTGCATTCGTAACAATACACTCGCACATAATCGACTCTCAAAGACCTGTCTTCTTCATCCCATGTTGGTAGCCACCAGTCTCTATGTTCCCAGAAATCTCGCATTGGATACGGCGAACTTGAGGTCCAAGGTTTAGGATGAGGAGAGTTGTACCAACCGTCTGGGAAGAAATTTCCTCCAACAGCCACGTTCAGAATTATGAAAAACTGTAAGAAATAAATATTTGATTTTGTTGTTTAAAATCAATACGCAGTTTCTTGGGTAAAAGTAATCATGTTATTTACGTTATTGCGGTAGAGAAAAAGTAAGATATTTTATAATATTCAGGGCCGTCCTTAGGGCTAGGCGACCCGGACACAGCTCTTGGGGGGACCCCGATCTTCGACAATACGACGTATGAAATACTTTGTGTACAGCGACACGTCAAGGGCTCAAGGAAAAATGTAACACAGAGCACATTAAAGTGTAGTCTATCAATTTCATTGTAATCCCAGAGCAGAGATAGGAATACATTCTTTAATAATATACAGCTTGGCGCCCGAAACATTAAACTTATTGGTTTCCGGTTTCCTTCCTTTATTTACCTCATGTATTTATGGAGAAACTAGAAATCTAAAGAGGAACCTTGCACAGTTGCTTCACCCCGGACCAGCCCCTCTCCAGCGACTTTTCTGACAATTTTCCTCATTTACACGGCTTTGATAGTGTGGATTGAAGTCTTCTGATTCCTGACACCGTGTTTTTTAACTGAAAATGGGTGTAACGCCTTCCTCAAACCCGATGATAAGTAAATACAAGCTACGTGGCTTAAGAACTTAGAAGACCAAGATCCATGAAATCCATGCATCTCATCAGTGTTAAGTAATATAAGTGGACATAAAAATTTAATTTCATAGAGAATACATTAGAACATTGCTTAGGGTTTCATTTCAAATAAGAGCATTGTAATCTCACGTTTTAAAGACACTCAGTTAACTGCTAGGTTACATTGCGTAGGGTTCAAATATTTGGAAGAAATGTATTACAGGCAAAAAGAAAAATAGCGAGAAAGTGACAGTGTCAATTGTGGGACATTGAAGACAAAGCAGCAAACAACTCTCGATCCGAAGCAAGTACGAATTTTTAGATGAAACATTGCAGGACAGAATAAAGGCCTATTAACCAGGGAGCATCGCATTCATCTTCTGCAACCCTGTTGCAACAGCCATTTATCTGGTGTACTGAAACTGCAAGTGTGTTAGGTCTGCGTTGCCAATAACATCTTCCATGTGCTCTGAAAACTGATTGTAACACAGACTGCAGAGCTGGTTGTTGAAGGAATAACCTCAAATATTTGTTCTTGGAAGTCGTCCACTTCATGTCTCGCACATTCTGACTTTGTTTCTTACTGAGACCCTGCAGACAAATGCCACGGACCACTAAGTTAAAAATCCTTATCTATTTACCAATCATAACCTCCTTCCATCTCATTCGACCCAATATCACCTAGACAGTTCAATCGCCCAGATACCACTTAATAAAACACGAAGTTATTTTATACTGAAAAAAATGAGAGATGTAGATTTGAAGTGACATGTCCTTTCCAAATGAAAAATCTTCTCACGTAAATAGCGAAAAATAAAAAGTGGTAGTCAGAAATAATACAGAGTACCATTTAAAAAGCAACTAGCAACAACCATCTTACAGGCTCTCCGAAGCTCATCCGTTGACCCTGGAGACAAGTTCACCTTTGTTGCCAGGCCGTTGCTCACACCACGTGTTTCTATTGCATAAATGCCGGTAAACCTTGAGTACATTATACATTGACGCTCAAAGCACATCTGAGGTTATTTTGGCGTTTAAAGAACGGTACAATTTTGTCGGATGATAAGTCTGTAAGGTATTGTCTGAAATTATTTCTACGAGGGGGCAGTTACGAAGATCCCAGAGAAAATCTAGTTGGTCAGATTCCGTGCAGACCCCTAAAAACTGCTGCTGATTTTTAAATGGGCTGGAGTAGGGCTATGAATATTCCCATCATGATCTCAGTCAGACTCGTTCAAGGTCGTTTAGTAAGACCATTTACAGAAACTACATATTGTTGGTTCATAAATCACCTTTCAGACACCACTTGAACACTTATCACGACCTCCCCTAATTCAGTTTCAAACCAACACGTGCTTAAGTCAGTGTATGGTGTAAACCTATAGAATAACACGAGATGGGAAACTTACATTCATAGTTTTGCCAGACCATCTTTACACACTGCTAATGTTACGAATGGATGCAAAGGGCCCTATGTTCTCAAAGTCAATGATATGGTATGAAGATAATAGCCAGAGTCAAGGTGAGATACTGTCAAGTGGAAACTACAAGCAAGAACTTGCTTGCCAGATTGTGTGAGTATTCTGCAGAGCACAGTCAAGGACGATCACACGCACGCAGCGTACACGATACTGTAATCTTACACTAAACCTCATTAAAATGTATTGACGTTGTCCCATGCAACGAATACTCTTTGTTGCATTAAATTTTGATGCATTTATATCGAGCTGACATTTCTTCTTTAATGGCGCTGGTAGTGGATGTAGGAGAGACACATAAGGTGTGTTTATGTTCCTTTGTGTATCTGTGGGTAATGTCCAGTCTATTTGAATTCCTCAGCGGTAAAGTGATATAAGTAAAATTGTTTTACTCTTGTATAAAATAAGGATTCTCTCTTTAATACCGAATGTAGGATAATTTGGTATGCGTGTTAGGAAATTATATTAGCTGCAGCAGATATATAGTGGATTTCGATTAATTGGGACACGTCGGGACTAGAACACTTTGGTCCAATTAAGCAGCTGCCCCTTTTACTAAAAAACTCATTCTATTTATTTGTTGACACACCACTTCAGCTCTGATCAGCTAATTTGTGTCCTTAAGTCGAGAGTGTAGAAAGTACGTAATATCGAGTTGATGAAAATCTCTCGGGTTACAAGCCGCGTCAGGTGGCTGAATGGTGAATAAACCATATCTTCTGTCAACGTTTCGAGACCAATCTTTGCTCTCATCCTCA
>NW_019059680.1:1490546-1500958 GCF_000696155.1 Zootermopsis nevadensis
ATTCTCATACATGAAATTGATCATTAAATAAACTAATTTGGTTATGAATTACTTTACAAAATGGTTATGGTAGTCCTGCTTCTCTTTTTACGTATTAGTGCTACTGAAATTTTGAAAGAAATTGTATTACAGCAATCATGTAAAATCTAGAAAGCAAGCCATGATGCTTCTGCTTTTATTTTAAGATGACTTTAAAAAGCAATCACGTGAACTATAATAGCTGTAAGATTGTGTGGAGCAACGGTTGGGTATATTTTGGACGGCTTATGGTAGAAAATACTAGTGTGGTTTGAGCAGACAAACTGCGCTTCAAATTGGGTTCGGTCTCAGGCGTTCGCACGGCCCAAATTCGTGTTGTCACTAACCCTGTAACGGAATTTTAAACGGTAAATTGGTTCAAAAGTTATTAATGGAGAAAGACAGGTCGATAACAAAGATAACAGGGAAGATGAAAGATCTTAAACATAAATTCAGACGATATGAACCTGAATGTGTTTAAACATAATAATTATTGTTTAATTTAATTATCATGCACTTAGCTTATATATTACAGAATGGTAGGATATTAATTCAGTTCATTTATTAAAGTGTTTGCCAACAGCGAGGAGCCAATGACAGGCAAACATTGATAATATATACATATGCAAAAAAAGAAATTAAACTAAATATATAAATGGATATACAATCAAACATTCCCATATTGAGCATAGCATCCATGGCCTACTTTAGTAACTTGTCGTAGAGTTTACCTGGCGAAACTGGGGACGAGATCTAGCGGGCTGAGATTCCGATCCGAATAACAAACATGATGGAATTGTAACCACTACTCCGAAAAATTTACAGACGAAAATGCATTTCATATGCTAAAGCAATTCGACAGTTATTAGTTCTTTGTTTTGTTTAATCGCATTCAGTGACATTAAGGCACATTCATTTCAAACAATGCAACGTACTGGTGGTTACAATAGTCCGACAGGTCTGTTGTTATTATTGTTTTTGTTATTGTTATTATTAAACATTGTTATGGTTCTTCAGCTATGTGCGTCATTACTGCAAATGACACACGCACAATGTAGTGTTTGCTTGGCATTGGTTTTCTACTATTGGAAAGACTAATAAAAGAATTAAATAAACTGAATTATTATTCTCTGTAATTGGCCTTCTGGCTGTTGATGCAGCATAATGAAAATAATTAATTTTATTATTATTATTATTATTATTATATGCTGCCCATAATTTTAGGCTCAAATTGAAATCTAATTTATATGAGGGAAGTGTCCAGTTCAAATCTAGAAAAGGTTAACGGCTATTTTTACTGAGGTTTGTGTTTTCCCTAGGTTCCTGCAGGAAACTTCGATACAGAGCTTCCAGACAGGCCACAACTACCTCCTTCCAAATTTCTACTATGTGAAGACTTCAAATGTCACATTATATTCATGATTAACCTTCTGTGGTAGAAGGAGTAAAATTTTGAAATTAATTTAGATTTATGTTTGACTAATAAGAAGCCTACGCTATTTTCGTGATATAGGTAGATATAATTTTATCCCCCTTTACGTCAACATATATTTATTTAAATTTAAGGATTTATCTCACCGTAATAACAACAGAAGTACTTAGGTTCATTCAAAATTAGTGCTTGCTAAAACAGGGTTACACTGTCTGTTATTTTGCTTTTATGGCCGATTTTTTTCGTCAACACACTTCACATGGTGCCGAGTTAAGGGATTAAAATAAATGTTAAGCTTAGAAGGATCTAAAGTTGAGTGTTTGTGGCTGAAGTGTTTTGCTATCTGGGCATTTTCCTGGAGGACCAACGCAAACCAAGAAATCTATCCGGTTGGATATTTTAATTCCGGGAAATGTTAACTAATACACTAAAACATTTCCTAACAGAAACTGGTAGCATTTGTAGGTTTTTCCTTTGGATATTGTTATGCAATGTATTTAAATTAATTGTTTTATTCTTCTTATAAACACGTGCCTTTTTCTTTATTAATTTCATGTAGTCATACTCGTGGATGTGTGCCAAACTGAACAGACGCCAATTCGCCCTCTCACCATGCCGTAATAGTAAGCACAGGGAACAGATTTACCTCGTGATAATGCAAAGATAATACCTAAACAGCAAGCAAATTACATATGAAAAACGTTGAGTGGCCTTCAATTAATGTTTAGTCAGTAAACAACGTTGCTAACGCTGGGGGTTTTCCGGTAGATAATCGCTTTTAAATATTCAGTTTAATTCAGTATAATCCACTTATTAAAGTTCTAAACAACAGCGGAGAAGTCAATTACAGGCAAGAACTGAAATATAAAAAAATACAATTAAAACATAAAGAATATCCAAGAAAATTGAAAAGAAATTTCATTTAAAAATTAAGGATATCAATGATCCGACATAGTGTCTTGGGAGCAGAACATTTCTGGCTGAGGAAATGACTTTGAAGTTACGATGCAGATTAAAAATAGAGCAGTCTGATAGTTTCAGTGAGTACACGCAAACTAAGAGTAACCAAACCATTTGAGCAACTAATTTTTCCTTTAAGAATATTAATAAGAAAAAGGGCATCAAAATATATCTTCTTTAAACGGAGAGTTAAGAGATATAATCTAACGAGAATGTCTTTATATTTACAGTCGCATACGCCATTAAATATATATATAAATATACAGCTGCAAATTGCTTTGAATTATTTCCGGTATAGCGGCGTCAGTAATTACTATTCGGTTTGAGAAAAAAACGGCATGTAATGGATCATATAAAACCCAGCGATTTTAAACCTTGTAAATATATGTACTTAATAAACTGTTGAAAATAAAATTTGCAGTCCAATAGAACACCAAGATATTTAACACGGTGGAAGCTTAATACTATTAATTTGAATTAAAATAAATACTGTTTATTTTACGAGTAAGAAATATAATAGTTTGACCTAAATTGAGTTTGCAATGAATCGATGTCGTACTGAAAACGTTTGCAGTCAGCATTGCTAATACTGCTAGAATTATAAATGGAATCATAAATGTCATTAACAAATATGTTAAAGGATATGAGTTCTGAGATTAAACTTAAACACTCCACACTTCATAAGATGTGAAAACGAAAAAGTTATAGAAATTCGAACAAAATATTGTCTTTGAAACAGATAGCTTTGAAAGAAGTCAATATATTTAGACGATAGTCCAAAATTACTATTCTTACAAAGAAAAATATTGTGAGGAACTACGTCAAAAGCTTTACCTAAGTCGAAATAAACGGAATTGGTTTGTCCTTGATTGCTAACAGAAGGAATAAAAGAATTGAGTTAAGTAACCAGATAGGTTGTTGTGGAATTTAATTAGTGAAAAACATGTTGAGAACGATGAGATCTGTACTTAAAGAAATTATATACATGGTCACAACTGACAATTCATATTTTTTAGAAAAATTATTAAGAATATATACATAGAGGTTTGTAATTATTAGCAGTTGTTTTGAGAATAGGCTGTTGAGGAGGATATTTGAGCCTAGGAGAGAAGACGATGGAGCGTGGAAAAAAACTGCATAATGATGAGCTTAAAAATCTGTACTCCTCCCCTAATATTGTCAGGGTTATTAGGTCAAGAAGAAGAGGGCTTTCGTTCATTCGGTGATGAACCTTCGGGTTCCCTAAGTCAGTGGTATTCAACCTTTTATGTTCGCGTACCCCCAGATATAATTTCTCTTCAACTTTTTACCCTCAAAGTTGTTGGTGTATAATTCAAGTTATACATAGTATATAATCTACATTTAAAATAAATTAAACAAATTACATTACTGTTTTTTCAGTGTTTATCATAAAATAATATTTTTTTTAAATTTCACGTACCCCTTAAGATGTCTTAGCGTATCCCAGGTTGAATACCACTGCCCTAAGTCACCTAGTTAGTTAGTTAGTTAGTTAGTTAATTAATTATTAGCAGTTGTACTGCTGCTGTTTTATAAACGATGGAATAAAAATATCGAGAATGAGTTTGAAAACTGTCATCAACACACTTAACCACCTCCACCCACGTCTTAATAGCAGTCTTTACTAGCTTACGAAAACGTTGGAAATAAAAATGATGTATTTTAAGTTTAACCTCTTTACAACGACAAAAATGGTGATTTTTTACTAATATATTATTTTAAAGTATTAGAAATGTATGTAAATTTGGACTTTCTAGATAGCATCAGAACGTATAAGAAACTACTTAGTTGAGCTGATTGACAGCAGAGCCAGTAGAGGACTGAAAGAAAAGCAATACTTAGTCAGTGCAAACGTAGTCACGAAATAAATAAGAAGGTTTCGAGTAGGAAATCAGAAATATACTGCAGAAATCTAAAATCAAGGAAGGAATCTTAAAATAAATGGTTCATGTTTACTAACAATTTATAACTATAATTTGTTCCGTATCACAAAGCCAAACAGAAGGAGATAAGAAAACAAATTTGAGCCATTAGTAGGCTATTAAGACATTTTGGTTAGGCATTATCTATTGTTTGTTATTTAAAATATTTAAAAATGTAACAAATTGAAGTTTTAAAATGCAGTTGCGTGCGTACAGGCAGGCAAATACTTAGATATGAACATTGCATATATGTTCGTAAGTGTACAGTATGTGTGTATAAATAGGTTTGTTGACAGTTTTAAAACAGATAGTTATCCATAGATATAAAGTTTTATGACACGTAGATATATTGGGTGAAAGTGCCGTTCTCGTTAAGATACTGAAATCTGGAATAACTAATGATCCTGCTACTGTTCTGCTCCGATCGTCAAAATATAAAGCACTAGAAGATGGCTGTCATCTGGGCTTAGCACTGTGTAGTCTGCTAGACGCTTAACTCGTTTCAGAGGTCCTTGCTGCATAATCAGAGTAATGAGTCCATCTTCCTTATGGTGGAAGCAGCATTTTAGAATAAAATCATTTCGGCTTCTGTTACAGGCTTACATAAACCTTTACACTATGCTGAATATAATAAAGATACCGGAGTTGGTTTTCGATCAGTTACACAGCATTTGAAGACCTTGAGGAACCGTGTTGAAGTACAAAATGATCGTAGGGGAAATATTTTATTTCTCCAAGGTTTACATATTACATCCGACATTTTGTGAAGAACTGGTTAACACACATCACCACTTTATCTGTTGCTGTAGAATGAGAACTAATATGCAGGAAAAATTCCTAGTTCTGCCACACGAAATAAGAGACACACCATACAAGCGGTGTGAGGGGTCCCTAGTTCAAACATCGGTCAGGAGACAGGTTAGAGTGACTAAGATATTTCTTAGTTTTCCTCAGTCCCACTTGGAACATATGTAGTATTTGAGGTTTTGACGGTGGTGAGTCTGAACATTGCTGTCTTCAGGGTTGTTGCACCGTGTAGTCTGGTAGAAGTTCACCGACGTTTCAGAGGTCCTTGCTGCCTCCATCATTACCAAATATTGTTACAGTGAATAAATGAAAGAAGTTGATGTAACAGAACCTGGAGGAACAAGGGCAGAATAGAATTCGTGGTTTCCAAGCCGTGTGTTCAGACCGTGATCTTCAGAACTATTAGCCAGTGTAATTTTATGGTTATATAAGAACGGTTCGAAGAAACTTGCTGCCCACCTGAACACCAGGAAGACATATAGCTCCGAAATATAAGTACAGAATGTGATATTTCAGGTTCTCAAGGCGATGAGTTTATATATGTGTGTATATATGTATATATACATATATATATAGAGAGAGAGAGAGTAGGGGGGAGAGAACACATTTCCTTTCATGGAAATGTCTCAAGTAGGGTTTAGACGATGGTACACTAAATTAGTATTACTGGATTTATGTATGTTGCATATTGTATAGTATTCCAAGAACAACACAACGTTTCGGAAAATAAATCCGTTTACATCCTCAGGTGGAAAGTGGGAAGTACCTACTTAGGTCTGTCAGAAGGAGAAGATACGATTAAGACAGATGTTAGAGAAACAGTTAATACAAATGTAAGCCAGATGTAAACCTTGTCGGACAGAAGACAATGGCGATATTTCCTAATGACATACTGGTATTTTACCTTGAAATAGACTACGACCACTTTATTTCCCGCATTTCCTAATTTACGTAACTGTCCTTTATTTCCATTGTACTCAATATAACATCAATGCATAGCCTGAAAAGAGATTAGAAGTGTAACTCATTTTAAATAAATTCTTGCCAACTTACGACACACAGGGTTCTCTGTTACAGCCTGGTTCTCTGATAGCACCGTTGTATAAAACGTCTTCTCCATATTCGTCAGCTGTGAGGGTCGGCCTAATGTACAAGACTCCATCTTTGACGAAACTGAAAATGTAAGACAACTTATATTTATAAATACTACAAGACATAACAGTCATCGTCTTCATACAGTAGTTCAGGGGTTCTAATTTAACGACTCGGTTAAAAATGCAGAGCCTCTAGGTCTATAGTGTTAAATGAAATGGCAGGACATTTATAAATTGTCAATACATAATATTTCTGAAAGGATTCAATTGTGCCTTGTTTTAAGGTATCATACAGACGTTCAACTTGACAGAATAAAGGAAAACACAAATGCCTTAGTCTGTGTACGTGAAAAACTGGCCAAGTTTCGAACCATTACACTAACCCGATAATGAAATGTAGTGGATACAACCCTGTTTCATATTCTGGAGGTAGGGGGTTCGAATATGTCTCGGATACTAATTGTCTTCACTGGGATTTTCCATGCCTTTCCTCATTCTATCCAGCCAAACTGAAGGGTGACTAGCACCCCATTTTACGATAGGCCACGCCTCCTGAGTTTCACTTTCTCCCAAATTTCTTCTTCGTAGCAACCTTGTAATTTGACACTATACTAATTAAACGTATACTAATTAAACGAAGAAAATAATCTTCTAGAGCTGTTCTAGGCCTCGCACTAAGACGGCTATCTTGTGGTTTGTAACACTTTGTAGTTCGGCAGAAGTTTACCAACGTTCCAGAGGTCCTTGCTATCTCCATCATCAGGGCTATAATTTATCGCCTTGAGATGGCCCTGATGATGGAGGCAGCAAGGACCTCAGAAACGTTGGTAAACTTCTGCCGAACTACTACCCAGAAGACAGCCATCTTAGTACGCACTAAACATCAAGTCCTACTTAGGCCTGACGTTGTTGCTGGGTAACATGATAGAATTGCATTTAGTGTCATCGTCATTTGAAGCAAAATTTGTAACACGCATTTTTGTATTTAATTGTAGACATGTTTCATTTAATGTGCGGATCTGCTGTTACACAAAATAACCTAAGCAGGATCTCATTTTGTTTGCGGTATTTTGCAATAACGAACGCCTATCACGCGTTTTAAATTACCTACAATTTAAACTCTATTCATAAATATAGAAAATATAACCTAAAATGGCGATCTGACGCAATTTACATAAACAAATTCCATTGTATCACGTTGCTAAAAAAAATAGTCCGCACTGTTTAATTTGACAAATTTATTAAAGACTACGTTAATCATCGTCAAACAAGCCAAGCATGCATTCAGAACTAATTTACGTAAACGAGAATTATTTAATGAGTAGGACTTCCAAATAAAATCTTATTTTATTTAACGCCAACCTCACTTTGACTTTTTAATCATCTTCCGAAGCAAGGCTCTGGCAACGAATCATACAGCGTAACCAACATACGACGTAAAGATAACATTAGCACCAGTCTTTAGGTTACGTTATCGTAAATTAGGTGATCAGAGTCACTGCGCAATCAATAAGTGAGTCTTGGCCACTGGATCGTGGGTTCGAATCAGACCATGGATGTTGGTCCGCGCTTTTGTTACGTTGTGTTGTCCTCTGTGGGTAAACAGGTCAGTAGTGCCTCGCAGTCGTCCGGGCCGACGACTCGTCCAAGGAGTCGTACCAAACGTCGAAAACGTTTCAAATATCTGGCAGAAAGCCAGGGCTCACAGTGCGCAGAAGAGTCTATGTAATAATAATAGTTGTGGTCGTGGAGGAACATTGAATTAAAATTGTATTTGTTTAAGGTGTTGACAATATTTAGTAGCCATCAACTGGATTTGAACCCATCAATAATTTAATCTCTCCATATATAATTATCAGTACCTCCAAACTTCCACACAGACTCTCATGGCGTCATACTTAGTCAGACGGAGTTCGCTGAGTGTCATGGTTTGGTGATTAACACATGTTTCATAATATTCAGGAAAATATACGTTTTATTCTAATATCTGTAATCGGATAAAATTGCTAAATTTTTCGTAACGTTTTGGGTACCCTGAATTCTTCCAGACAAATATTTGCGCTTCTTTCACATAAATTGCATTGTATAATTAATAACAATCCTCCCATTTTGCAGTGAAGTCTATAATCGTTGCATATAACATATCGTCGTTAAATAAACTAACAAATAAAATTGTGGTACCTTCACCTTAACAACGCTCTAAAGAGAGATGGATACGCGATTTCTGGCAACGTTGTATATATAATAGATTGATGACCTTGTAGGTAAATAAGACACTGAGGCATAGAACAAAGAAATGTTTAGTCAAACCATAAGAAAGGGCCTGCGGGCACGAAGTTCGTTAGCACCACGAAAGGTGGGTTTGTGGAAAAGAGTAAACATGTCTCATAAATCCGCTGCACGTCATAATAATAGTTCCTCACAGCCGGGAGGTATCTGTACTTCGAAGATTGTTCTGGTCGTTATAGAGAAATACATGCACGTCTGAGCTTGAACCTAACATCTGCTAACGCAGTCTAACACCAAAATGGGTAAAATACGACCAGCATGAAAATGTAAAAAAGATCTATTGCGTAATTCAGATGTCACAGGATTCTTTGTCAGTTTCTAATTTCTCAAGAATCGTACTGAAGAACTACCTCACCTGTAATGCAAGTTGTATAAGTAAATGAAAATCATATTTTGGCCGACGTATAAGTTCTAGGTTCCAGTACGAACATTTACAACTACCATTTGCTTTGCTTTTCATTGGGCATGAAACAATTGCCTGGCAACACTCCACTCCGAGAACAGCAATTGTTTACGAATTGATTACTAATTTTTTATATCTTTCGGTATCTGCTGTATAAAGTATGTTCAAACACTTCCAGTATTTTGTGTTGCGGAATTTGCCTTTCCAATAGCCTAGCTAGTATCCTGAAATGGTACAATTTATGCTCCTGGCAATAATATTCTTCTATTACAACTCAAATGACAGTCCACTGGAAGTAGGTGTTCAAAATATTGTCCGAATTTACAGCCTAATTCTTTCCTTGTTAACTTAAAGCGAGTTCAGATGTCTATTTGAATGTCTAATATTTGAAGTATTGTTGTTATTAATGTGTTGTTATTCACATTGAAATAATTTATATACTTCTAGTAAAGGTTGCTCGCCCTCTGTTGTTCAGAAGCTGTGTAAGTGCGACCATGGCGTATTCACGAGCAGAAAGTGTGTTCATTCTCGAACATTACTTCACATCGAAACAGCTGGCTCCTGTTCGTCATGCGTTTGGCATTGTGCATGCTGACAAACTAGTACGGAATCAGACAATACACCGGCTGGTAAAAAAATTTCTTGTGGATACTTATGTTCGAGAATATGGTAAATACTTTTAGCATGTACTGTAAAGCTGGAAGTTCTTTATAACAAATTAAAACTAAAAAAAGCTGTTTTCCTGTCACGTTGATGTCATCAAAGCTTATAAATATTGTTGTAGTTCGGGGTTCGTTTTAAGCGAAATATTCTGTATTATTCATGTGATTCATCTGCTTATCGCATTTCAATTTTTTAATTGTAGAGTTTATCAATTGTTACTACTACATGTACGACACGTATAGATTTTGTAGGTCTCCTTTTTATTCTGTATAACCTACGTATAGAACAGCATTAACGAATGTTTCTTAACATCACTCAGTATCTGATGAGTTATATTACAATAGCGAATTATCCAATTTTATATTAAAATGTGTCATTACACGTCATCATAATTATATTAGTAAAATATCTGTTCTAGGCTCAATGAAGCAAGACGTGGTACGAGGCGCGTCCCAAAAGTAAGTTTCCCTGGGGCCGTTTACAGAAACAAAACACAATTTCATGGAAATATTTATTGCAACAGATACAGCAAGTGTCCAGCTATTTTTCAACATATTCGCCACCGGAATTGAGACATTTGTCATACCGTGGGACCAACTTTGGAATACCTGTGTCGTAGAAGTCTGCCGCCTGGGATTGGAACCACTGTGTGACAACCATCTCCGCCTCTCTGTCATTCTCAAAACGCTGACGCTGACCGGACAGGAATTTCGTGAGGTGTAGGAAAAGATGGAAATCACTGGGAACGAGGTCCGGGCTGTAGGGTGAATGATCAAACACCTCCCAGCTGAACTCCTGCAGGA
>NW_019059680.1:1501355-1533215 GCF_000696155.1 Zootermopsis nevadensis
ACAGGGATTCCAAAGTTGGTCCCACGGTATGACAAATGTCTCAATTCCGGTGGCGAATATGTTGAAAAATAGCTGGACACTTGCTGTATCTGTTGCAATAAATATTTCCATGAAATTGTGTTTTGTTTCTGTAAACGGCCCCAGGGAAACTTACTTTTGGGACGCGCCTCGTATATTTTCACAGAAAACCACTTTGGCCAAAAGCCTCGTCGCGTTGCAAATGAAACACTAAGACTGAATGAAAGAACAGTAGCAGACGAAAAGGTGAAGAACCTGGTCCGGCCTTGTAATTATATGTTTAAGTTAGGAAAACTGTGATTTCCATAACGGAACAAAAAGAAAATGCATTTATTGTGGCGAACTGCCAGTAACCAGTAAAAGTAGTTTCCTTGAAGTGGTAATTACTGTAATTTCGAGCATAATTTTGAAATGCCCCTACAAACCCTCACTCTTCATGTTATTACACTGTATGTATGTGAGGGGGGAGAGGCAAGTGTGATGTAGCTGGAAGAAAAGTAATTAGCCACACCCAGTAATATAGGCAGTTTTCAAGGCTAGGCCAATTTAATACATCATGACATTTTAACTAAACTTTATTGGCAAATGTGTTAAAGTCATTCATAATGTGTCAATACATCTTCTTGTGTGAGTCTCATGAAACACTTAATTTATGACCAAAATTCTGATACAAAGATGTAGCGGGTGAAGCCTCTAACACACCTCAGGGAATGATTATTTAGTACGGGAAACTAAAATCTCGAAGAAAATCTAGTCCTAGTGCACCACAAATAACACATGAGTACCCCACGACGAGAAGCCGACATCCAAATGACTGAGCTGTGGAACGGCCAATTTAAAACACTACAAACTCATCGTGAAAACGACCTGCAGTGGTTGTATCTTTAGAAAATTATATTTTAAAAAAACGCTCATACACATTAAATCCGCAGAATGAATCTGTGAGAAATCAAACTATATTTTATTAGATGTATGAATTTACTACAAATAAAACGCATAAGTGGAAGCAAATTATTAAGTTTGCCTCAAATGATATATTTGCGCTTACCGATAAATTAGAGTTGACAGTGAAAAATAACACGCCGAAGTCTGAAATAAGTGAAATGAGATTCCTCAGAAATTTAGCTGGTACCAAATAACTGAGTACAAAGTAAATTAAGGTATTATAAAACAACAAAATATTTTAATAGAATAAAATGGTTATAGAACAAGGCTCCAAATAGGTCCATGAGCAACATAAACACTACGAACATATGCAATGAGAATAGACTACTTATGTGAAAATTAAAGAAGAGATAAAGACGCCAAAAATATAACGAAATATTTGGCAAATTGTTTGACGTGTTCCTAAAATATGAACTGTGACTTTAGTTGATTTATATTTTATTAGGTTACAGTGGACCTGTTAAAGAATACGTATTTACTATATTTATTGTTTTAATGTAGTTATACTAAAATTATTATGATATTATCTTTTAAATTTTCCTCTTAATATCCAAATATCCATAAATTACGTTTATGTCTTGTGAATTTTACTGGTCCTCGTTTACAATAGCATTAGCACATTGTGACCTGTCTGCTTATATAAAGGGTTAAAGTACGATTAATTAAACGATTCTGTGATAGTAGCATCGAAACTTAAGCTCTAAATACCAAAGCCCGCCACTTTACCTCAGGCAGTATCATTCAATCCCTTTTTTCACAACCCAGATTCCTAAAATCCGCTCTAATTGTTTTTTGTCCTTACCTCGGTCTTATAAGTGACTGCTCTAGAAGGTGCTTCCTTACAAAAATTCCGTTTGCATGCTCGTCCTATCACAAACTTCCTTTCCCATTATCTTAACAGTATTACAACGTGTTACCTGTACAAATCATGAAGTTCCTTGTTGCATAATATCATAAACTGCTTACTTACTTCAATCCTCTCATGCATTTAAAGACTTGTAATTTTTGTTCTATGAAAGAGTTTAAAATTCAAAAGAAATAATTAATTATTAAAAGGGCGTCTCGTATTTCTTCTTCACCGCGTTCCGGAAGCTGTTTCACTGACAACAGGCATGTGAAAACCATCCTTCTAATATACCATATATTAAAAAACAAATGAAATCCTTGAAGAAAAATAAGAATAAATAAATGAAAGTTCTCTTTTAAGCAGCATGCGACCTCGAAATCTCACAGAAATTGCAATACCGGTATTCATATTATTATGAATGTTGCGTAACAAATTCAAATCCTATATGCGAATAAACAAAACATTTACGAGATGAGCTTTTATTCCGTGGATGCACACTTTAATTTCCATTAGCAGTGCTTTTATGTATTCTAACAGGTTTATAGCGCTAATATAAATGCAGAATACTGCACAAAGAAAAACGTACTTTGCTTTTCCACGTTTGGTCACAACACAAGGTCGCTTTTCATCGTAGGCCTCATTGCATTCTTATCGCTTAGCGCAAATCCGGCCTTCTAATGTTAATGTTACTACTGAAAGAACCCACGTTTTCAATTGATTGTCGTAAAACGGCATATATTGTCGTGTTCTTTCAGTTGTTCATGAGTTATTTAACTACCCTGTATGAATTGACCAGTTTTTAAGCATCTTAAGACATTAATTATTTTCTAAAGGAAACTGATAAAATGCCCAAAGAAACTGACAAATACCATGAAGAACCTCAGGAAGAATATTAGTGACGAAACCGACACTAGAATCTGGTACCTGCCGAGTACTAATCGTTGTTTTCTCGTCCCGACTACCTCGAGGTCCTTCGTGTTTATGAGACCCTCTTTCGCACGGCGGCGAAGACGAAGATGGCTGTCTTCGGGGTTGTAGCGCAGTATAGTCTGGCAGAACCATTCCACACACTTAATTCTGTAAGCTCTTAAAATTTTCCTTTCACCTTGACCTATATCTGCATCTGGAAAGTGATCTCCTTCCTTCAGGTTTTCCAAACAAAACATTGTATGAAGATTTCTGTCTTCTGGGTTGTTGCGCTGTGTAAACTGGTAGATGTTAACTAACGTTTCAGAGGCCATACTGCCTCCGTCATCAGGGCGATAAATACTACACAGCGCAAGAAATCAGAAGACAGAAATCTTCATACTCTTTGCTGTGAAAACCTCAAATCATACAAAACATTATATATTTTTAGCGTATCTTCCATGCGTGTTACGTTCCCCGCCAATTTCATCCTCCATGGTCATGCAAACCTAATAATGTTTTACGATGCGCATGCATACCTTAGTGATTCATAAAGTACTGTAAAGTTGTATATCAAATAATTAATGTATTTATATATTCACTTATAGTGTGTTAAACGACGCTGCCAAGAACTTATATTCTGTAGTATCGAATGTAGGATGATTAGTGTAGAATGAATTACAAAGAATGTGGAAGCAAGCGGCCATGTTTTCAAAACCCACTATCCCAGATTTGCATGGAGAAATTAAATCACGAAAACTTCAATCAGAATAGTCGATGTCGGTCTCGGGACCTCCTGAATACGAAGCAAAGTTGAAATCTAGTTGTTCGTGTAAAATATTCGATTATTTAGATGCTCTCAAAGAGGAATCCGTCTAGTGCTTGCCTTTACCAGAATTTATCAGCGGCGTGTCTTAATTTTCGATTTCCTGAAACTTTTGTCAGATTCACGTAGCTGCTTTATACAATTAAACGCTTAGAGAATGACCATAAAGTCCATTCTTCGGCAGCCCAAGGTCCTGCACTGCTTATACACTGCATCCTACTTTGCAATTTCGTCCTTTGTGTTCTGACTCGCGTGAGGCCTTATTATCATCTTGTTGCATAAAACACTCCCTCAGACTGTACATAAAGATACAGCAACTACAGTCTAAGAATGATTGTAAGGCCTTTACGACATTAACGTTTAAGATCTATACCTTAACCTATCCTTGCTACTTAAAATGCGTATTATAACATCATAATGGAAACTAAATATAAGTAAGTCTACTTGATTTAGAAAACCATATGTCACACATTGATAGCCTAATGTTACAAAATTAAGATAGTTAAAATTCCTTTAAAATTAGGAGGAATTTGGGGCTATTGAAGTGGTCCTGTGCATAAGCACAACGCCGTGGGTGGGTGTTTGGTTTCTGCCCCTGCTCTACACCCCCTCCCGGGTAATTGGCTGTATGGGGCCATAAGCCATTACTCACGTTATAGCAATTTCGGGGTAACAGACACAAATTATAGCAACTTTTGTTTTTTATTATTATTTTACAGCAATCGCTGCGGGAAATGAGAAGTCCAAGGTCATGAACTGGTCGAATACTGAGATCGCGTGTTCGATTCTAGCTCGTTATACGGATAGATGTAGGCATATTTCTTAGAGGCGTATGCGTCCTCTGAGGACCCTTTTCGATTGCCGAACAGTTTAAATGAAAAGGAACCTATCTTTTAAAATGCGAGAGAAATGAAAATTGTATCATTAATTGCCAAAATCTGATTACCAAAAAAGTAATTTTTCTTGCTACACGAAATATTTGAAGTGTCATTTATGTGGCCTAAAACTGAGAAAAAGATGAAAGATGAAGCACCGGAAATAGAAACACAGGTTTGGAATTTTTGAGGACTACATGAGTAGACAAAATTTAGTAGTGACAACGCACAAATAAGAGTACACACAAATAATTAAATTAAGCCAAGTAAAATGTGTGCCATATTTAATATTCAGGGCCAAAACTTTCCTGTAGTGTTAAAAATTATGCCAAAACATGTGCCACTACAACATAGGTTATTTAAACTAATACTTGCTCTGAAATTCAGTGCCGAAATCTGTATAGAAGAAGGAAATAGAGTTGACAGACGAAAGGAACACGTTTTCTAAACGATAAACATTGTGTTATTATTATTCAGTGTTCTGTCTTACGACAGGTCCATTGCTCTGCCCAAACAGAGCTCTCCAGTTTTCCCTATTCTCGGCTTCTCGTTTTAATTCCTGGAACGTCATCTTCTTTCCTTGTTTAAGATCGTCGGTTAGCTGTATCAATCTTCTTCCTAGTCCTCTCTTTCCTTCAACCTGGCCTTCGGTGATATCACTCAGTAATCCATTCCTTCTCATAATAAAACATTGTGTATCGAAATAAAATCTTCTCTGACGTTCAGAACCCTGATGATGGGGACAGAGACGGTCCCTTAAAAGTCGGTTTTATTGTTTAACCATTTGACGCGGCTGATCGCATTAGAAGATTTTATTGAGTTACGTCGCCATGAAAGCTTCAGATCATATATTATGTACCTAATTCAACTGAGCAGAAACTTTCTTGATAATACAATAATCGTTCAGATAATCACAACCCAGTATAAAACTATGCTGTGCTGTACAAAAATTCGGTGTCTAGCAAGTATGGCCGCTAGACAAATGTTTTTATTTCTAATATGTTTCCTGTGGCCTTTTTTAAAGGTGAAAATAAAATGCTTCAAAGCTTGGAATATATGATGATCCTCTTCAACACTCGACATAACGATTTTCGATACCAATTCACCCAACCGCGACACTCATTTAAATTTTAGTGAACAGATGACAACCGAAAGTCGTAGCCGAGCTGAGCTGTTAGTAATTCTGCGTCGTATTTAGTGCTCAAATCTCGGCCCGCAAACCAGATCATCCATACTGACTGTCTTCTTGGTATTCCTCAGTCTCCGCAGGCAAATGTCGTTACCTTTCACATTGTCACAACCACTTCATTCTATATTCTTTTTAATTAATCATTAAAATCCCTTTTTGGAAGTGAAAAACTGTGAGAAATGAACATAACCACATTAAAAAACTTGTGATATTAATATATAACAAGATATATTGCATACTTTTTTATTAATCTCCAACTGATTGTAGTTGTTACGTCACAGGATCTAAACATGACGTATATGTATGTAATCGAGTCAAGTTTAGAGGACGAAACAATTCTGTTAGAAGCGTGGCGTGATCGGGAAATTACTTCGGAATAAATGCGGCATCTCTTGCATCTGACACTACAGAGAATGTAACACATGCTTGTGCGTGTCCATGAAAATGGCGGCTATAATTGGATCGAGCAAGAAACTTGATTGCTGCTGAGAAATTCTATACATGCAAAGTACACCGCAAGTTTATCTGTCCTTATAACGTGTAAATGTACTTGCCGCAAATGTTCTGTCTTAATTAGAAAACCATGAGTTTCCATGTAACGTCGATAGCAATTAATTATCTACAGAATCAATATGAATATGCATCCTTATAAAAAAACACTTTATTTATGCTTCCTCGGTAAGATCACTTGCGAAAGCGCTAAATAATCACGGCCTAAATGAGATCTGGGATTCTCTTTGCTGTGAAGATGTTAGGTCTTCTGGGTTGTAACGCCCTGAAGATGGGGACAGTATGTTCCTTCGAAACTTTGTATCTATTTAAAATATAGTAGCTGAATATGTTCGGAAAATGTTGGGAATGTGTAAGCACTTCGTATAAAGACTTTAGCACCATGAAGGTCCAAAAAATCAAGGGGCTCTGCGCAGCTAGTTAATTACTTTGTCAATTGGATAAAGCGTTCCTCTTTGTATGCTCTCACTAACAAACGCCTGCGGAAATAACATTCATGATTCTAGGCTTTAAAGGAAACACTAAGAATTGTTGTCATTTTCTGGAGGGGGAAGGGCTTTTAATATATTTTGTACAATTAATGTCAGCTGATGTATCTGCAACATCTAACTCTACAGATTTTGCGTGATCATCTTATGTCATGAAACAAAAATATTTCGTATATTCGAAATTTTCCATTTTCTTTAAAAAATATTTTAGGTACACATCATTAGAACCTTATTTTGAATGGTACTAATGTTGTTAGCACCTAATAACTGAGAATGGCTAACATGATAATGAAGATAATCAATGAATAGAAGATCTCTTGACACTAAATTTCGCAAAAATCTGTCAGTGTTTATTGTATTCATATCAGTGATTAAACCAAGCTAAGGACATCTGGGCGGACTGGCAAGAGACGCATCCAAATATTGGGTTCTTCCGAAACCCTAAAAATATAGGCAGTTAGATTTAACATATAACAGAGCTAAATTTATCATAATTAATTCCATAAAAATATTTTATATGCACCTAAAACATTCTGTAACTTACAGCGAAAAAGAAACTTTATATAATATGAGTTTACCAAGTACATTTTCTGTTGTCAAGGAGACTGTTTATTTCCGTGACTGCAAGTCACGAGATGAAGACTGCAACTCCTCTTTACATATCAGGTTATTCGGTTCCACACATAAAGCGATAATTGTTTTTGAATCACCTGTGACAATTATCTAGAAGGTAAGCAAATACCGAACTGCTAAGTCCTATAATTATTACCATCCTTTCACACAAAATTGTCACAGCAGACAAACAGGTGATGCAAGTGAACTGCACTGGCTAATAAGAAGAGCAATGTTTAAAAATACACTCAGTACATTGGGCACTACAGTAGAAACAACATGGATAACTTTTTCTTGGTTTTGTGGTTTCGTTTAAAGTCTAATTGATAATTGAATAAAAATTTTCTTGGATAATATCCAAGAAAATTTTTATTCAATTGACTCTTCACCATCGTCAAGAAGGTTTAGATCTAATTGATAATGTGAATAATTCAGTCCAATTCAATTTATTTATTAGTGTGCATGACAATAGCTAAACAAGGCCAATTACAGCCAGGCGCAAAAATAGCAGTCAATAACTATGGTACAATACTTAGATGACATATAAGATAAAATATTAATACTAAGTGAAAACAAACAATAAGTAAACATTGGGAAGCAAACCAAAAGAACCCAGAAGTACAATAAGAAACATAATGAGGCACGATAAAATTGATTGGAAACGAAAAGGTGATAAAAGAAGAGAGAAAGAAATGAGGTACAATAAAATACAATTAAAAACAAAAATGATATAAGAGAACAATTATTATTTTTTAAAAAGCTGACTAACATTGGTAAGCAAAATACAATGATGATAATAATAATTCAGTGCCTTATTTTCAGTGTATTGAATGAACAGGCAGAAGGTCAATTACAGATATAGCACGAGAGAAGAACACAAGAATACAATAATAAATATACAAAGGCAACAACAAAGAGATGATCAAGAGAAAGTTAATACACAAAAATCAATTTGCTACTGAATATATCAATATCTTCGTAATAATAATTGAATCAAATTAAGTCAATTTGGTCAAAATGATAAAAATATGCAAGACAAATACAAAGAAACTAAGTACTAAATCAAGGAATTTATATAATTAGGATGTAACGCATAGTTAATACGGTGAGAAAGGGGAAAATGTACATACATTTATATCGAATGCGAAAGGAAAATTGATACCGATAATTACCAGTGAATTTCTCCTTTCAGTTGGAGGTCTTGAGGAAGGGACTCTAATAAGGAGCAGAGCTCGAGGTCTGCTCTTCGCGCTCTTTAAAAATGTTTTCTTTTCTTACTCCACATCCTTCACCCCCTAAAGTTTGGTCCCCCCACCCCTTTTAAGTATCCGTTTCACTTAGATATTTCCGGAAGACTTTATCGAGAAGTGAAAAACGTGAAATTCCTTTTTACAAGTGAAGTTAAGGCGACGCTCGAAGCGAGCGCCGAGATTATGATATCATCGCGAATGGTGATGACTGTCGTCCGCCGTAGGAACTTGGGACGTCGCGGTTGAGTTGATGGTACTCCCGCTGCAATGATTCCGGTTTCGATTTCTGACCCTGAGGTTCGACTGTGATGACAGAAATTTTTCATATTTTCTTCTCAGTCCCTAAATGTAGTAGGCGTAGTACATTAAAACGGGAAATGACAGCCTTTCTCCAACCCCTTCCCTGTTTATCATCTTCCGGTTTATCAGTAAGTGTTATCATATCAGCATTAATACATATATACAAATCCATCGCCATATCACGGAGTTAACTTGTGTGTGGATCTAATTACGAATTTTCAAAGAGGAACCGAAATAATTGTTCATATTTTCTAATTTGTACGAGTTTTACTATGGAAAAATATATTCTTTCTTCACCATCATTGCATTGAATGTTGAACAACCCACGAAGTATTCTTCTCCTTCTCAGAAATTAATGATATTGGAAATATTTCCACAGAACATGACATAGTTTATTATTTAATACGTTTCGTGCTACGAAAACACGAAAGCGGAAGGACCTGAGTTTCAATGTTACCATTACACTCTCACTGTTGAAATTGTATAGAAGAAGCCAACGATTACATCATCTGTAAGAAAATATTATGTCCACTAACTCACTATTAGCACATACTGTGTGCGAAACACCAAACATTTCTGCTTTTCTCGTGGAATTTATTATTCTGTGTTATACGTGTTCCACCAAGCTTGGAAATATTTTTTGTGTCTAGTACAGTTACAATTACATCAGAGTAGAACGAGTCCTTCTTACACAGAGATTAGCAGTAATCTCCAGGCATGCACAATCGACATTGCTCACGTAGTCCTCACAAATTAGCAACACTTTCCTGCCAAGTCACGTAGTAAATCCGCTGTTAGAAAAACGGAGTTAAGGTACCGATCTGGAACAAATAATACGAACTTGCGGACAACAAACACAACAGAATCCTGAAACAAATGCTTCCTTTAATAAATTGAAACCTAATTTTAATGATAATCAGTAGCATTCATCTACACACCTAACCACCGACTAAATGGTCAGTACACTTGTTTCGTATTCATGTTCGAATCTCAGATCCACTCGCCTCACTCGTTTTCCGTAGTTTTTCTCAGTTCCTCTAGGAAAATTACGGGAGATTATCATATATTTGACCTCTGTCTTGAATACAATTTTAAATTAATTGTTCACTCATCAACTTCTCATTAGACGCTATGGTGTCTGTGCTATTGACAGCGTCGTTAAATAGCGGAATGATCACCACACATGCGGTTTCAAAAATTTCAAATCTCCGGTCATCCAGTAAGAATAAAAAGAACTTAGAGAATGTGCAATAATGAAGCATATCCTGTATTCATTTGAATGTCTCCATTACACGGTAAACCCCGTTATAAAATACGAGGCTTGCAAAACGTGGAATTAATGGTAGGCGGTGTAAAGACTGCTTGCAGTGGGAAGGAAATTCCACTAACTGAAGATAGCGAAGTAATGGGCTTTATGACCAACACGTTAGACATGGAAGAAATACCACTACCATATTTATTAAGCTGCTTTAAGTTTCGGGTCTATTTTGCGGTGTGGTTTTTTGGTTGCTTTGACAGGTACATATGCTTATCTGTTTTATTTAATTACATTGAAATGGTTTTAAAATAAACGTTCACGATAAACGCACCCATTATAAGACTTACTTATCTGCATTAAAAATTATTTGACTTTTTTCTTTTATCGTGAGTGCCAGAAAAGAATTGTTTTCTGATATGCATTCTTCTGGCCGTATTACCTGCACAGTACAAATAATATGGCCAACCAAAATCTTGCTTCTAAAAATTTGTAATTTAAATTATAAATTCAAATTTTTTTGAAATATTGTTATTATTTATTTATGTTTTTAAACTGAAATAAACAAAAATAAAATTATCGTTTATTTAAAACGAAGTAAATAATCTTTCTTACAAAAAGGAGAAACTTAACATTTATTACTTAGGATTTTAGGTTTACACGGCGGTAAGTCCGAAGATGACTGTCTTCTTACTTACTCATTTTACTCATCGCCCTGTTGATGGAGGCAGCAAGGGCCTCTCAAACTTTGGTAAACTTCTACC
Organism: Zootermopsis nevadensis; assembly: GCF_000696155.1. The sequence continues at coordinate 1,512,141 of NW_019059680.1, forward strand.
AGACTACACGGCGCAACAACCCAGAAGACAGTCATCTTCTTAATATGTATTCTCTTTCGTCAATAATGTAAATCCTTCAGTCTTGTCCATGAGATGTTTTTGCAACAACAGCTAATACTTTGACTTTATAAGAATGATTTTCGAAAATGAATCTGTTAGCCATATAACCGGCACTTGATATGCTTTTCTATCTCTGTCAATAGTAGATCTAACAAAGAATGACACAAAATCCAGTTGTACTACATAAAAGTACAGCTATTTCCCTGTTCATTCATCTCTGAGAAAATTGACATATATTCACTGTCTACGACTATTAATGACGCATTAATTATGTTCTGAAAGGTAAACGCACGTTGTTTTCATTGATTTCCTAACATTCAAATAGCGACTGATAACATGACGCGCTATGCAGTTAGCGGCAGTCTTACTAAACACATCTTGACCGATGTTTGTGACCTAATGGTACTAATTTCTGTTGACAACCTGGGAAAGTATAATTATGGCAGCGCCTTGGCCACATTCTCTTCAAATACCTTATAAACCCATTAAATAACCATCAGCATACTTGGGTCTTAAAGATGATGTAGGCCTATAAAAAATCAAAATAAAACGTCCCGGATATAGGATATTCTGATTGAGATTTTCGTAGATTTCCTAAGCCCTTGAGTGCCTAGACGGCACCTTAAATTAGCCCTTGGCAGCCCCTTACCATATCATAATAAGTTCTATATTAATTAATCATCCAGTCACTCGGTGCTACATTGGTTAATCTGAGTTTCAGACAGCGACGATAAATTAACCTAAAATAAATAAATGAGTCTCGTTAGTCATAATATTTATTCCTTTTCTTAAAAAAGTTCTGTCTATTCACATCATTTATGGTGCCCGCCATTTAGTTTGAAACTCTAATAATGTTTTAACCACTTTTCCATTATGTGGCTGTTTTTCCTATAAGGCTTTGATTATTACTCCTACACTGTGAGGTTAACTCCTTATAGGTCAACATTAACTGTTCACATAAATTTTAATGTCCTTTAAATCGGCATTTTCCCCACACATTGTCTGTTTATTGGTGTTTTCATTTAATGATCTATCCTTGTTTCAAAGATGCTACATGTTTTTTTCTGTGGGGGATCCATGTTTTTAAACACTGTCCTTGCGAATGGCCATTTGAAGCTTTAAATGATAATATGCCAATTAGCTGAGCTATTTTTTACACACTCGAAAGCAATCAGACTGTCTATCCACACCGGAGATTGAAAGCCACTTTTTATAGACGGCCGGACTCGGCCATATCTGTTCCCCATCTAACCAATAACACCGACAAATAACAATAAAAATAATAAGAAAAATAAAATTGCCCCTGTCGCAGAGCCAAATTAAATTCTAAAAATCAAAGCATTGTAGTCCTAAATAAGATGGTAACTGAGAGATGGTAAATTTTTAAAATACCATTCATGTGGATCTAGTTGATAGGTTAGTCAGTTAATTTAGGGTTTATGATTCAAATGGCATCAGTAAGAAACGGGTAAAGAACAGAGGAAACAAAATTTCGGTACAAAATACTGTTGAAAAGAGGCAACCATCGGAACCAACATTTAAATTTCAGGATAATATTAACATAGATTATAGTCAAATATGGTTTTGGTATATGAAGCGGACTTAAATATCTCATGACCGAGTTCCACTGATGTGTTTTCGTAGTGACTGATATAAACCGTTGTGTTCAATATATGTAAAGAGAAATGTCTCTAACACCTGGTTACCGGAACTATTCCACTACACCAACATTTTTGTAGTAAAACGACCGAGCAGTTAACCATCTTCTTTATATAATACTTTATTGACTGATTTTTAGAAAGTTATTTTACAACAAAGAAAAACACTTTATCTTTTCCTTTCACTTCCACGTAAGAATGTAAATCACCCCATCAAATTTGAATTAAAATTTGTTTTGGCCCCGTGTATTTAATATAAATTGATTATCGAAATATATCCGTGATAACACATTTTTATTGTGAATTTTTTTTTAAAAATACGAACTGATTATTATCTAATTATTTAAGTGCGGTTCTCTACTGATTTCATTTGAGGTTGTTGGTTATACAACTCCTTGGCTATGTAAAATTGACCATGTATAATTATGTTCAACCGGTTCCAGTTTCACGGCTTGCAACCGCAACAGAAGTGACGTCAGATGCATACTCAATGCCATCAATGTTTTTTTTTTTAAAAACTGTTTTAGAATGAACCATATCCGGCAGCTGAAAACACAATACATAAACGTAGGATCTGGTTACCTTTTAAATATTCTAAACAATCTTCCAACCAAGGAAAACAGGATGGCATTACAATGAACAACATTCGTATAAGTAAAAATAGTATTCCCCTGACGCTGAATTCTGATGATTCTACGTTTAAGAGAAAGGATACCGCTGAGTCTAATTTAGAAGTTTCAAGAAAGAAAATATGTCAGTATTTTCCTCACGCGAAAATATTTTATACATATTACGATTATTTAGAGCACCCCATGCCATGAAAAATGTAGGCGTAGGTGTAATACTGTTCGAGACTTAATGTTCCCACGACAATGAGGATGTGGCCTTCTGAGTTGTAATGCTGTGTAGACTAGAACCCTGAATATGTAGGCAGTATGTTTCTCCGAAATATTGGTATCTCTACCTCACACGACGTTACAACTCAGAAGACTAATATCGATATTTCATGAGACTGATCGGTTGCAATGACAACAGTTATTCCTTGATCACTCAAACAATTTTAGCAACCTGTAATTGACCCTGACAAAACTCGACGAGATAAATGCATTTCATCCGAGAAGAATAAATAGCTCATGCGGCTTGGTATAAGTATTCATTAAAATATATTGATGACGAAACAAGTTCTATGCAACGTATAAGAATATAAGGCAGCATAATATTTTATATTTTATTTCGTTCGTACGGACACTCATGAGCTTCATATAAATAGCGGAAATGTGTACTGTAATGGAGAAAAAAATATTTTCAAAATCCTGTGCTTACAGGTTTTGAAACCTCGCTTAATTTATGTTTATGTATTTTAGACAAATATTTATTGCTCCATAGCTAGAAACAGCGCAGATATGATATCGCGCAAAGATATGAGTCTATTTGTTTTCCTTACACTGACATATAATTCAGGTACAAGTTGTTGAACGTAAACGATAAGTGTATAGTTTCTGGCAAACAACTAGATGTGTGAGTAACATCACAATTCTATAAAATTGTTAGATATGCGTTAAAAAGCGTTTCAAAATACCTCCCACTGCACAATAGAGGTTCATACTATCCAGAACTATAACCTTTCATAAATGTTTTCAGTAAGGAGTGGCCGACATTTCCGCCAAGTAGTTTGCCGATAAGTAAACTTTATGTTATGTATTCTACAAAGATTATATACGATGATCCTTTAACTACAAAATTTACGGTAAGTAGGTGTCCCAGTGATCTGGAAGGACGCGATCTTGAACCACTTCAAGGTGATTTCCCGGCATTCACCTTGACAGTCTAAGAAGAAAAACACTTCGCATAGGCTAGCAGGTAATAGAATCAATATTCGATTCGGGTATCTCCCGCATTCAAGTCTAGAAATCACGTGAATAGTAAACGTTTAATTTATGTACTTTATTTTGCAACTATTTCATGCACCTTCGTTACCTTGTCTAAAGAAGAATGGTAGGGGTGTCGAAACAGCAGACGATGGATGTTTGCTTATTTATTACTACTGTAACAGCAGCTGAGGTTATATAACGTCGAAAAGGAAAAGAGAGAATTTTAGTTGGGAGGAGATGGTTACAATGTGAGACAAAGATGTCGTTCCCTAACTGAAAAAAACTATATCGAAACTTTGTCTCCAGAAACTGAAGAAAATTACAAAAAACCGTTAGAGTAACCGGTTTTTTTACCAAATACCAAACGGAGGAGGACCATAAAATAAAGCCTAGCAGTAGGCCTCGTTGTATCAAGACATTCAAAGACAAAAATAAAACTTTTTGAAATCTCGTATTAACACATAGTGAATTAATAACAATGTTGAATCGCTTTATTAAAATAAGGCTAAGCTCCAGCTGGATTATTTAACTAAAACATTCGACTACCCACTCTTTTGCTTACAGCCTATTTGTTAAGGGAAGGATATTAGTGTTATTAAGTACATAGAATATCTTCTTCGTCTTCTTAAAGTGCCTATCCGTTCCGGATGTTGGCGATCAGCATAGCAATTTGAGCTTTACTGGCTGCTACTTGAAACAGCCCTCCAGTGGACACCGAGAATCAAGTTTTTAGGTTCTGAAGCCAGGAGATTCTTGGCCTGCCAGGTCCCCTCTTTCCGAATACTTTTCCCTGAATTATCAGCCCAGAACCAAAAAATTGGAATGTTGTGCTCTTACATGCCACATTAAGCCAGAAATAAAAAGAGAAGCAACAGAGAAAATCATGTTACCCAATTACTAATCCAACATTAAAATTATTTCACCGATATTTTATAAAACTATTGTTAGGTGAATCTGACTGAAAAAAACACCTATTAGTGGTCTCGCAGGTCCTTTTTCGAGGTTATCCACCACCGAAATACCGTTTGTCTGGCATTGAATGAAAATACCAATCAATAGTTGCCGTTTTTTATACACGTATGTACCAGGTTCACCTTGACTGTAAGTTTATCCCCATCATACAGTGTGTTCAAAAATTATAATGTAACACGATAAACTTCTAACTGTAATGTAAAGTGAGATTAAAAGTTACGAATGGGTTATTAATCTTACGACTAAAGTATCCCTTCTGTGGATGCATTTTGTCATGGTCGGAAGACTCAGTATCCTAGTGATCCAGATCTTCATGTTTTGTAGGTATCATGCCCGATGTCTGACCGCAGGTGTGGATAAAGATAAACCCACAGCGCAACGTGTTAATAAAGACGGGACGGATTGAAAAGTACAGGTTCTTAGTCACAAAGAAGACAATTCATGTAGGGGAAGGAAACCAAAATAAAAAGCATGTTAAGCCAAGACCCCGTAGCCATAGCGGAAACATCTGTCTGTGAAACAGAAAACCTAAGAGAATTATCCTGCCTTTAGATTCGTGCTATGGCCTGGAAACTCATTCTCGTGTCTCATTTTGAAAGAGTAATGAGTATTATGGGAATAATTGTTATAACAATAATAACTATAAACATTGGCTAAAACATCTGGAAAGAATGTCTAGAAATCTAATCCCAACCTGTTTCATCATTACAAAAGTTTGAAGATTCCAGGGATGTTCGATAAAAATGTGAAAGGGACTTTATAATTCTTGTCATTCCTGATTATGATGATAAGTTAAGAGAATCTACTCACTTCTGTATTTACGTCTGATAAAGGTAATTTTTGGCTTCGATATTTTGGAACGGAATGCGTCATCAATATACCGAAAACTGTTTACTTTCATCCGTATCATGTAATTTGTCAATTGGTGAATTAATCAGAAATTAACTGAAATAACTGATATTTTGCGTTTGAGAACACTGTATCTGATTCAGAAACTTGATGTTCCTATATTTCTGTCCGAGCAATACATAATAAGTTCTGTAAATAACTTATCAACAACGTGTTAATTCAATCAGATAACCATGGAAGTAAGATTTAGCAACTCACGAGAATATTGTTAATGTTCTGGATTTTTCGGTACCTGTTTTTTCTGTTGTTCCGATAATACTCGAACTCCTTGTTACCGCCTCTCCAGGCAGTCACGAGGTGATTCCAGACGCTCAGATTCAGCGTGTCGAACTCGTCGTGCCACAGGAGGCTCTCAGCAGATACTGTGGTCACAGTTGCCAGAGAGAGCAGCACCACAGCCTGCAGCGACCCGGCCATATCTACCGCCGACGAGACAAGACAGGTACAGACGGCGCGGCTCCCGGGATGAGCTCGGCCGAGCTGCAGGGATATTCATGTTATCAGAGAATTTATGTAGGGTCAGTTCTCTCGTTAACTGTCTAGGGAATCCACACTATTAACAGAAACACAGCAACAAAAATATACAGCACGGATTCTTACAAAATACGCACAAGAAAGCGCATATATCGAATACCGTGCAAGAAATCTGACTACAAAGAAATTAGTATTATAATCTCTCATTTGGAATCGCATATTAAATATCCATGTTGAATCCCATTGAAGATAGATTTTACATTAGGAATTAACCGTGGGTTTTCTCCTTCCTTCAATAGTTATTATTTTAAAATATAAAATAATCACACCTTCTTCGAAAGTATTTCACAATAAATCATTTCCCGGTTGCCATCTTGTTTCTGCAATTCCATATTTACTTCTTAAAAGTCTGCTTGCGTCACTGACTCGGAGATCGAAAGATTTTGTTGGGATCGCACTTGAGGAAGCCAGCCAAGCAGCAGTCTAGACTGAAGATTGTACAACCTACACGTAACTAGCAAACCAGTGCAAAGTTCGCTAAACACAAATTTGCAAAGTTGAATTGAAATTATTTAGCATGTCTAAATAAACAAAATTTCACTGAAATGGCAGACAAACTCAAAGTTCTTGGAATTACTTTCGATGAATTTTTAACTTTATTCCTTTAAAACTTAAAGCCTCTCTCTACAAATTGCAAAATTTGGCTTTTAAATCCAAGCGAACACTTTTTCTCATTTCCAACATCGATGTATGTGTGTGTGTGTGAAGAAGTGGTGTGAAATTATTCTATTTAAGGAACAAAATAAAACCTTCTGTGCTATAAGTCGGTTTTAGATCGTTGGGATAGGTGGTACGAATATTATGGTTAAGTTATTATATGAGCATTATGAAATAAATTAAAGTTAGAAATCAAAATTATAGAAATGAACAACTTGTATATAATTTCAGTACGCAGACATTAGTAGAATTTATCTCTTAAAATTGTCAGACAAGGCATGCCTAATACAGTTTAATTACACCGTCATATTTTACTCAACTTCTACCAGTGTTTATTTCAATTACACTAACGCATTATCGCACCGTTTCACTGGGGACACCTTTGAAAGATGTTTCTTCTGTCACTTAGTCGTCTTCAGATTTATTTTACATTGTTTTGTTTGCATAAGCTCTTACACTAATTTTTGTTGACTCCGAACCAATAACGCACGAGGCCAAGCATTTACATGAAAACGATTACTTTAATATAACCACGTGGTAGAAGAGGAGACAACAGATAAATATGTAAATATTTGTAAGTTTTAATATATAGAATATTGCATTCCACCTGTTTCATACTTAATATATCAACATACACACGGTACGACAGTTTATGCAAATAGAAATTTAAGGCAGACCTGAAGCTGGCCAAGTGATAGTCGAATATGTCGTTCGAAGAGACCCCAGTGAAACAGTGGAATAATATAATAGTAAATGCAATTAACACTGGTGGAAGTGATGTATAAAGTGACGTTGTAGTTCAAAGTTAACTGCATGATCAATACAACAGGTTGTTACAATATAACATTCGCTCCGTCGCTATGTTGGTACTCCGAAACAACCAAAATAAGTTTATATTGAAGTTACATATGTGTTTACAATTTATCAGTACAAGAGTTCCCGAATACGTCGTTGTTCGTTCAGACAGTTCTCACGGTTGCTGGTTTCAGCTTTTATTACAGATAAAATTCTGATAATTGATTTCTGTTTTTGTTATAAAAAAATTATACTAAGATATGGGATATTTTGCCTCGTAGTCAAATAGAGGTTTACCAACGTTTCACAGGTGCTTACTCACCTAAAAAATGGCAACTAAAGCTTACTCCCATGGTTAATATAATTATATAAATTCTAATATTACTCCGAGCTTGCTGGATAACCAGTGTTAAACAGAGTTCGAAGTCACTACATATCACAAGTATAATTCCAGATACCCTGGAATAACAATGAGGTAATATGAATATAATCGAGATGTGTCGTGCAATACTTTTTGTCCTAGGCCATATCAAGAGGGTGGGTTTGTGTCATCTTACCTAAAATTAGTAATGTCAGTAAAGGTGGTTGTCATTATATAAGAGGGTTGCGTTCCTGCGTTAGAAGCTTCGACGCTGGTAACAGGCTTTAGAACTTGGCGTCTGATAGGATATTGATGCTCCTCATAACACCGTAATAAAACAGCGGGGAATATAAAACTTCTGTAACGAAGACACTAATAACGAGTCTTTCCTGTATTATACAGGAATTAAAACAATTTAAAACTGCAGGCTTCGTTTGGATAGCGTACGTTATTTTAAACATTTCACCTGAAATTGTAAATGACAGTTCTTCAAATAGGCGTGTTAGTTTTGTTTGCGACTTTAAAATATGCTTGTGACTGTGATCTTCTTTATCTGTGTATGAATCAGTAGGCTGGTACAGGAACAGATACAACTTTCATGTCCTGCAACGGTAACCTCGAAATTAGAAAGTAGATCGCAGGTACTATATGTGTTTTGATACTTGCATTCGGGTGTACGTTTAGGTCTGGGTAAGGAAGTGGTGAATTTATTTTCATAGGTTGAGAGCTTGTTGTCTTCAAGACGGTAGCCATATTGTTCTTTTACGCTTTGTACAAATAAGATTTCTGTCTTCTGGGTTGTTGTGCTGTGTAGTCTGGTCGCCCAGACTACACAGCGCAACAACCCAGAAGACACAAATCTTAATACTCACCGTTGTGAAAACCTCAAATCTTACTTGTACAAAGATGCTATCTCCATTATCACCGCTCTGATGATGAAGGCAGCAAGCACCTATTAAACGTGGGTAAATTTTTACCAGAGTACTCGGTTTAGCAACCCATCAGACAGCAATTTTAATACTCACCGTTGTGAGAACCTCAAATCTCATAAAGATTTATTACTTTTGAGGTTATATTGCCATACATCATTCCAGGACCCTGTAACCTATAAAGTGTCTCACTACTTCACAAGTTCGTCCGTCCGCCAGAAATTAAAATGTACGAAGTTGGTGTGGCCTCCAATGGCATATATTTATGCAAAATTTCGTAAAAATTAGCCAGGTTGTTAAAAAGTTTAAGGAAGAGACACACAAATCTACTTTTGCTCAAGAAAGGAAAGTGGTCTATAAATTAATGTCCCCCATTCCCTCGTAAATTTTAAAACTTGAATCCTAGAACATAAACCAAGAGTCTGTTAATTTGCAGAAGTAGGCCTATACTTAATTTGTCGGAATCAGGCAAGTTAATACGGAAATAGTCGGAAACAATGGGAAGTGTTCAAAATAATTTCAAATCTTCTAAAGGCGCAATGGAAGCGAGAATTCTGACGGTGGCAATTCGTGAGGGACCAATTCAGAAGACGTCGTAGACTCCGGCTTAAAAATGAGAAGATGTGGAAATGCTTTCTCTTCTCACCGACTTTTGTAAACAACACCATAACGGTTATTGTTGTCAGAACAGTGTGTGGAATGTTGTTTAGATTCTTCAAGGTTAGTGGTCTTCTGAACAGAAAATTACATTCTACAAACCTGTTATTTTTGGACAGCTTATGATTATTAGCTCTTTATTAGTGCATTTTAAAACATACTTAAATGAAGCATATGAAGAACTGAATGTATTTATTACTTTTATTATTATTATTATTATTATTATTATTATTATTACTCTGTTACTAATACTGACTCCTTTAAATTGGAAAGGATTCAAAGGAAATTTGTAGCTCTATGTTACACTAGATTCTTTAATGGCGTTTGTGCCTATAATTATGATGATATATTAGTTAGATTTTTTGTCGTTGCATTTAAGGAGGAAGCTTTTGGATGCCCTTTTCCTCATCAATGTTTTTAAAGGGAAAATTATTTGCTCATCTGTTTTTGATACAGTTAGTCTCTGCGTACCCACTGGGTCTATCAGAGACTACTCTACCTTTACTGTACAACGCAATTTCAAACTAAGTCCCTCTGTAGGAGCATCGACATCTTTAACAAAGATCGTGTTTTGCTTACCGATGTCAATACCATTGTTCTTTTTTATTGTTTATTTAGTATAACATTTTATTTTGTATGTTGTTAGTCCAAAATTTAACTATTTTAATTTAATTATTATTTTACTTATGCATAACATTTACCTCATTATTTTGCAATAAATTAATATTGTACATTTATATATTCAGTTCATTGTTTGTTTGCTTTTGTATTGTTGTTAGTGCTTGGCTGTTATTGGCCTTTTTGGCTGTTGTCAACCACTTTAATAAATGAACTGGATTATTATTATTATTATTTGTATCTGTAATTGGCCGTCTGGCTGTTGATGCAGCACTCTAATAAAAATAATTGAATCGAATTATTTAATGAGACAGAATAGTTCAACCAGTAACTGAAGGATCCAGATTTAATTTCCACAAAATTCTATTTTTCTACGACGTCTACATTTGCTCGTAGACTAAAAAAACCTCATATGTAACAGGTACTGGAAGAATTTTTCTCGGGGGTAAAGCTGCCGGAGCGTAAAACTGATTACTGATCTGCATCGCATGTCCAGACCTACAATGCATGCTTACTTCCATTACCACTATTCGACTTCATTACGTCATCCATGAGTGCCGCTACAACTTAACCCCTTTTATCCTGTATTTTTACTTGTTTAAGCTTATCGCTTAATGAAACGCCTACATTCGACACTGGGAATTTAAAAATAACAGAAAGTGGTGTATGAAATGCACCATTATTATAGCATAGCTTATATGTTGCATTTAGGCTTACCTCAGCATGTGAAGAACCGAAATTGACGTTTTAGATTAATGACAACTAATGGAACTAGTTGACAATGTCAAATTTGTAACAATTATTGAAGTTTAATGATAATTTATACTTAAGAAATGGCGAGACAATTAAGTTATTATATGATTTTAAGCTTTTATGGTGATTTATTGTGAATGTTGATGCGAATATATTATTGATGTTGATCCTGTTTTTGACTTCTGGAACCGCGTAAAATTTGGTTGTCTAAATCAGTGGTATTCAACCTGGGGTACGCCTACCCCCGGGGGTACGCGAAGACATCTTATGGGGTACGTGAAATTTAAAAAATATATTTTATTTTATGATAAACACTGAATAATCAGTCATGTAATTTATTTTATTTAATTTAGATTTAGATTATATACTATGTATAACTTGACAAACAAGTTTGGGGGTACAAAGTTGAAGAGAAATTATATCTGGGGGTACGCGAACAAAAAAGGTTGAATACCACTGGTCTAAATCACCAGCCCTGACAACAGATGCAGTATGAACCTCTGAAACATCGATAACACAGCCAACTTCAACACCTCGGTTCCAGCACCAAAAATCATGATTAACATGAATAGCATATTCGCCCCCTCTCCAAATTACAGAAGCATGTGCAATTTTATAACTCTTAAGAAGTTTCACGCTATCTTAGATTTTATTTAAAGTACATGTTCGGGAAATACAATAAAATTGAGAAATGTCACGAAGAAATTCTCTTTATAAGGATTGTTATTTGTCATAAAAAAAATTATGTTCGTACAGTAAGTGAATTTTCAGGGCACAGAAGGCTATTCACAAATTTCTTTTCGTAGAAGCAGATAATTGTTTAATAAAATTACAAGATAAACGCGATAGGGATGTGAACGTGAAATGTTTTAGTTGCACCTCGCACTAATCTATGCTGTTCATCTGGTACTGTTGAAAATTTCAATTGGCGAAAGATATAACACAAATGGTATTTTGTATCTGTAGTTTATTTCGACTCTAACAGTACCTCAGATTATATTATCGAATGTTAGGACAATTAATGTAAAATAAATAGGATAGGATACGGAAGGAAGAAGTCTTGGCCTAATTAAATTTTTATCGCAGTTTTTGTCTGGGGGGGACTGATTAAAACCACGAAAATCTTAGATTAGCCGATATTCGGGTCGGGATTTGAATCCGGGACCTATTTAATACGAAACAAAAAGTCATCCGTTCAGCCACTTCGTTTGTTAACACGGATGCTGTTGATAAATACTTTTGTTTCAGAAATATCGTGGAAAAGGATCACTAAGGGACTAAAATGTTGACGAAAAATGGTGTTAAATTAGTCATAGAATTAGATGTGGGAGTGTAAACTAAATATCAATGAGAATTTATACCTCAGAAATTGAGAATATGAAATTTTCTTGAAAAACTTAAAGTCTGTTGCAGACACAACTAGTTCCGACTGGAAACAAGGTCAGTAGAGCAACTACCCGTATTTCCTATTATGTGATAATGGTGAGGGTCGGAATACAAATCCAAATACTTCCCTCTTCCGAGAAATCTCTGCCTAGACAGCCATGATGTACATACAAGAGTCAATTGCTACAATATGACGCGAATGCTAATAAATATCAAACTCCGGTAACAAAGCCTGTCTTGCCACTTTAAAGAAAAACTAAATACGTCTTCGTCCTTGAGACTTCTTCCGTAAAAGGGCGTACTTTATTTTGTCATATTCTTTTGGTGCAGACATATTATCCGAGCTATTTCCCCTGTCAGATGGGTTCATTTCTCCATCAAGACAACATAATCTGCTGTAATCATTGATTTTATGTTGTTTAATGACTAAATTAACTCCATGAAACAAATTCTTTCTTGCGATCCGAACTTAATAAACGCTCGGGGAAGCAATTCTGCATCTTTTACAGAATCAAAAGGTTCATTACCACACTCACAAGATTTCGCCAGTGAAAACCAACCTGAGTGAGACGAACCTATTCCACGCCTTCCCACCTTATTTCTTTAAGATCTAATTTAATATTATTGTCCCATCTACGCCCAGGTCTCGCAAGTGGTATCTTCCACTTAGGTTTACCAGCTACAATCTTGTAAGCATTTCCTGTCTTTCCCATGCAACCTCAGAATCTCGTAGTATGCTAGTTTCTTACGATAAGCAGTTTTTAATCCCCGTACTCAATCCCCCAAGCTGGAGAACAAGCCCTTGTAAGACGTTCGCCACTGCCTCTTCAATATTCTGCGTGTTAAGTGATAAAGTTGAAAGCAACTGTCACTTACCAGCTTCTGGCAGGAACTGCTGTTGCTTTGAAAAGCTGAAATTATTTTTTGTAGAGTTATGTTTGGTTGGTGTCAGGAAAATGCTTGGTGTGAGTCACACAGTTCCAGCCGGAAAGTGACAGTTGCGTTCAACTTTATCAGTGAACGCAATGCAAATTTAATAGGCACTATGAAGACATGGGGCTCGTCCACTAAACCTGGTCGCTTAACTTCAGAATTTCTTAAACAAAACGGAAAAATTGTCTAAAGTAATGGGTAAAACAGGATGTGTACTGAAGTGGCCGTAACCTGTTTCAAGGCAACAGATCGAGTTTCGCCTGGAAGAACTGAGGAGAGCCATGAAATCGCCAGTCAGGACAGTTGGTGTAACCCTGTCGAGATATAAACCGCGTACCTCTCGATTATCAGCCTACAGACTATTGATAAATCAACGTGCTTTGTATTTGAGAGTGAGGCAGAGGATTCTCATCAAAGTAAATCGTTGATTCGCAAAACGGGGAGAGCAAAACATGTTTTACGTGTAAAACGAAACGTGATTGGGACGCTAAGTTTTGCAGCATGATTTGATGTTTGAATAGTCATTCTTACTGTGTGGTAGAACATATATTTAGTATTTAACCAATAATACATTAAAACTGACACCGACATTTCTGTGGAGTAAATTATGCTAGTGTATGTTATCAAACGTGGAACTTACTTCTTGAAACTAAGGGGAAATTCCAACAGAACACTAACGGAAACTTCCCTTACAGTTATACTAGACTGCACTTACTTCCGCCAGCTGGTGGTCCAGTTGCAATAATTTTTTGGAGCCATGCACAAAAAAAAAAAGAATTGTGAATCCCTACCTCATAAAGAAAGATTTCCTTTTATTTTGAAAGTGGAGTTCAAAAGGTTGGCATGGTCGTGTATTTTTTGCCTTCTCAAATTAAACTTGCGTACAATTATTCAGTGCAACATGCTGAGACACGTCTGTGATATAACAAAAATGTAACAATTTAAATAATATTATTCAGTATATGCTTTTAAAATATAACTTGATATAATATGATATAATGTACCACAACATAGTATTATATAATATTGTATAATGTAATATGATACGTGATACAATGCAATAAAATACAACATATCCCAACAAAATGCAATATAATGTTCTCAATATACCTTACTAAACTGAACTGCTATTTGTTAAGTTAAAATGGTACATATTTATTACAAAATGTAAAATATTTTACAAAGTAAGAGTGCACATATTTTGGATACGTGGCGAAAAGGACGTAAATATTTTATGTACGTTAATCTACCACATACGTTTTCGGCTAGATGAACATTACGAATAATCTCAATAGTAAAAACTAGTTGCAAAAAGTATTATTAAAACTATATGGAGAGCCTATTTTACTCCTGAGATTATTAAGGTAAATTTATCACTAAATTTAATAGGCACTATGAAGACATGGGGCTCGTCCACTAAACCTGGTCGCTTAACTTCAGAATTTCTTAAACAAAACGGAAAAATTGTCTAAAGTAATGGGTAAAACAGGATGTGTACTGAAGTGGCCGTAACCTGTTTCAAGGCAACAGATCGAGTTTCGCCTGGAAGAACTGAGGAGAGCCATGAAATCGCCAGTCAGGACAGTTGGTGTAACCCTGTCGAGATATAAACCGCGTACCTCTCGATTATCAGCCTACAGACTATTGATAAATCAACGTGCTTTGTATTTGAGAGTGAGGCAGAGGATTCTCATCAAAGTAAATCGTTGATTCGCAAAACGGGGAGAGCAAAACATGTTTTACGTGTAAAACGAAACGTGATTGGGACGCTAAGTTTTGCAGCATGATTTGATGTTTGAATAGTCATTCTTACTGTGTGGTAGAACATATATTTAGTATTTAACCAATAATACATTAAAACTGACACCGACATTTCTGTGGAGTAAATTATGCTAGTGTATGTTATCAAACGTGGAACTTACTTCTTGAAACTAAGGGGAAATTCCAACAGAACACTAACGGAAACTTCCCTTACAGTTATACTAGACTGCACTTACTTCCGCCAGCTGGTGGTCCAGTTGCAATAATTTTTTGGAGCCATGCACAAAAAAAAAAAGAATTGTGAATCCCTACCTCATAAAGAAAGATTTCCTTTTATTTTGAAAGTGGAGTTCAAAAGGTTGGCATGGTCGTGTATTTTTTGCCTTCTCAAATTAAACTTGCGTACAATTATTCAGTGCAACATGCTGAGACACGTCTGTGATATAACAAAAATGTAACAATTTAAATAATATTATTCAGTATATGCTTTTAAAATATAACTTGATATAATATGATATAATGTACCACAACATAGTATTATATAATATTGTATAATGTAATATGATACGTGATACAATGCAATAAAATACAACATATCCCAACAAAATGCAATATAATGTTCTCAATATACCTTACTAAACTGAACTGCTATTTGTTAAGTTAAAATGGTACATATTTATTACAAAATGTAAAATATTTTACAAAGTAAGAGTGCACATATTTTGGATACGTGGCGAAAAGGACGTAAATATTTTATGTACGTTAATCTACCACATACGTTTTCGGCTAGATGAACATTACGAATAATCTCAATAGTAAAAACTAGTTGCAAAAAGTATTATTAAAACTATATGGAGAGCCTATTTTACTCCTGAGATTATTAAGGTAAATTTATCACTAGAAGCAAGCAATATAACAAATATTTGACTACTCTGTGGCAGCTAATAAGTGATCACGTATCCTCCTTTAACGACAGTAGCCAGCTGATGGCAGATATAAAACCCCTTCACCTTGTCTGACATTAAAATCACTGCTACGTATTTAAATTCCACCCATTAAAATGGAGCATAAATACGACCGATATTTAACACAGTTATCTGTTGATTCAATGAGTCAGGATAGCTCAGTCAGTATAATGACTAGCTACGGGTTGGACGACTAGGGTTCGATCCCCGACGGGGTCAGAGGATTTTTCCTCTAGCCTCTGCGTCCAGACCGGCTCTGGGGCCCACCCAGTCTCCTCTACAATGGGTACCGGGGTCCTTTCCCGGGGGTAAAGCCGGCCGGGGCGTGACGCTAACCACTCACCCCCATCTAGTGCCGAGGTCAAGGAAGAGAGGAGCTATACCTCCACTCACCCCAAACGCCTACATGGCGTATAGTGGGACAAACTTTACTTTTTACTTTATCTGTTGATTCATCCAATATAAAATGGGCTAGACATGTATTCTTTCGAATATAATTTTGTAACAGTATTCAGCAGTATAATCCATTTCTCTTTTAATCCTCTGACCTCGTGTTAAATAGTGACAGTTGAGATCTGAAGTTTTCACGATGGGAGAAAGATAATATTGTAATGTACTTTGTTAAAAATATCACAACCTAAGCGAAACTTACATACGCTAAAGTTTAGTTCATGTATGGTTTAGATTAAGGTCTCGGTCCTTGTTTAGAGCCTCAACAAGACTCTAACTTCGAAGATGGCTATCTTCTGGGTTCTTCAGCCGTGTAGTCTCTTATCAGTTTACCGACGTTTCAGAGGTCTTTGCTGCCTCCATCATCAGGGGTATGAGTCTTGATGATGGAGGTAGCAAAGACCTCTGAAACGACGGTAAACTTCTACCAGTCTACACGGCGCAACAAGGCAGAAGACAGCCATCTTCGGACACACCACCGTGAAAACCTCAAATCCTACTAAGACTCACTTTAAACGTACATTTAAATTTTAGGCTTTAAAACGTTAATACATCCACAGGGGGAGTGTTTATTCCATAATCAAGATTTATACAGAAAATGAGAGGAAGTAAATGTCGACACAAATGACACGATTGTATAGAAGTGAAGAACACAAAACATTTTTACTTACCAACTACTGGATTCCCAAAGATGACTATAATGGTGTTTGTAAGCAGACGTCTCTACCACAGTGCGCTTTATATACCGCACAGGTGAAAGTAAGCATGCTATTTCTCAGCGATAAAATTTAAATGCGCCGTTATCTGTATTTTGACATTAAGTACGAAGTTAGAATTACAACCAAAACTTAGGTAATAAAAACTTCTTCGTAACTCTACTTGAGCTACAAGCTAACTAACTAAAAATTATGTGGAACTGAGTCATTATTCAGTAGGTAATAGTCGCCCAGTTGAGCTCAGACAAGAAATTTCCTATCTTTTATGGAATAAGAAGTTTCATTACAATGTTCACAGAAACCCCTTGTGACATTACTTTGCTGAATGTGATTGTTCGTTGCTGTTGAATACAGAATCATTCTGTGGAGAAGAATACAACTTCAGAAACTAATAGTTCTTCAGCCAGTAAATAAACTCCCTGTTCTTTATGGAACTTTAGGTTCATTACCGTAGTCACAAGATTCCATCACCGGGCCTGAGACTGATTAGTTCTGTCCACATTATTCTTTGTAATCTATATCATTATAAGTAATTTGAATATTAGCCTTTCTTTTATCGTCAGTTTTTCCCAAGTATTCTCGTCCCTTCTTTTATTCTATCAAAACATCTTTATGCACTTCTTTTAACTCTCCCATTAGTTCCACATCTCTGTCCATATAATTCTGATTATGATCTGCAGTTCCGAACATTTCCGAACGTACTCTGCTGTTATTTTCTTCAAAAATGTAATTTTGGTTTGTTACTGTCTTTCCCGCATATTTTAACTTTGTCCCATTTCCGAAGGATTTATTAAAAATTTTCTTTAATTCTAGTGACGAAATACGAACATACATTGTAGTAGAGTGGTCTATAACGTGATTGGTTTTCTTTACGTTTATTTCTAGATCAACCTCCTTACTAGCGTCTTAATTTCTGTGTATTTCCTTTTCGTGGCTGTTAATTTCAGGCATCTAAATCGAATTCATTTCGAAAGTAAACAAATATTGCTAAAGTCCACTCCCTGTCATAACCTACAGACGCGAAATTATTTCTCTTTAATATAAGCCTACTATTGAAACATTAATAATATCCGCTAAGAGTCTATTGCTTAGCCCCAAATACGAATGGAACAGGAAGAAGATTAGTTATTTAATTACTAAATACTAGTACATACACAGTTATTTACATTGCATTATATTGTCATAGGTGACAAGTCTTTCAATATTTCTAATCGCAACAAAACATTATCAAACTTACTCTTTTGTTCATTATCCTATATCTTATGACAGGTGTTCTGCTACTTACTCGTACATGAATAAATTAGGCCTGCAGATACAATCAAATAAGTACGTGTCTACATTTTATCAGCTAGAAAATGTTTCTTGAGTGCGTGGAAGAAGCATTCAGTGTGGGTTAAACAGCTGTACGCTTTATACATATTAAGTTGTATCTAAATATCTGAAAATTTAGAATACGCTGCTGAAAATACCCAAATAAAAAGTGCATAACTGATAATTCAGTGCAGTTTCCATAAATACGCTTTTCTGCGCTGTATTTCACGTGGAAAGATTTACGAATCGCTACTGTCACTTTTTGACCTTCGTATCTTTTATCTTAAAGCGCAGGTGCAGCTCATGTTGGAGCAGGAAAACTAACATTTAAATGTGTAATTTAATGTGCACTTTTGTGTTCGGTATATTTCGTACTCTGTGAAATGCGAAAAATAAGTCACGACAACAGCTTCATAAACGTGTCGGTCGCCTCAAAATGTGCGCGAAACCTCTTTCTCAAACAGAATTTAATTCAAATTGTTTTCAAACTACACCAAAATTTTAACTTATAAATTAAAGGATTCCTCCTAGATACAACTACACCCGACTCACTAATAAAAGTTTAATCGATTAGTTCCACTATTAAATACGTCTCTCCGATTGCAAAATCAAGAGCTTTTTCCGTCATTCATGCATGAATGACATAAATATCACAGAACTACTGTTACTGGTGTAAAGCAATCTCTGTAATTAGCATTATCTTTTGAAGGAGAAAAGAGATGTGGAGTAAAATTTCACGCATTTTTAACCTTGGTAGTAGGTGGATGATAAAGGCCAGCTTTAAGCTCCGACTTTTTTGTTTTGAGAAACCTTTGATGCAGCTAACCTGAGAAGGAAAATACATAACTGCTATTTATATTCATGCGGAAAGAATGAGTAAAATCCTTACGAATATCTTTTGAATTTCTCACTAAACATGGTACTATGAAGACAAATATTCTTGGGTTTAGGGATGATAAAAGTTATCTGTTATATGTTTAAGTACAGATTTCGAATGGTCTTGCCTCTGATAACAGTTTGGGAAAAAATGTAAGAATATAAGAATTTGTCAAAATTTCCAGCAGTAAACATGTGAGAGTACAGTCTAAACTTTGCCAGTGGAAAATTTCGTTCGAATCTTTCTATGTAAAATAAGAGTCATCACAGATGTAGGAAAACTAAATACAAACAATTTCTTAAGTTCTGAACGTTAGTCGCATCACACGCGTGTTAAGTTTCATCGGATTTAACTAAATTAAAAACACTAATATATAGTTGTATCAATATTTCTAGACATCGGGAGGGGATCCCTTATGTAATGACGTAGAAGCAGAGAATTAAACCTGATGACGGCAACATTGGTTCAAAACGTGTTCTTCAAGTGAACAGACATTGAACAGGGTGTGTGAAAAGCGACGTACAGAACAACCAAGGCACAACAAACTCACAATGAGTATCAGAGGGGTCTATAACTGGGAGCAAAGCAGACGGAACTAGTGAGGTTTCAGACATACGTTGTAGATCTTAATAAGATCTATATCTTATATCATGTGCCAATATTTTTACGGTAAGTTGGTTTCGAGAACGTTAATAAACCTTGATTTTGGCTTCATATGAAGCACGGTTTGCGCTGGAACGACACAAACAAATACGAACTTTGCCGATAAATTTTTATGAAGACCTCAGTATCAAATTTTAAATATAGCCAGTTCATTATCTTTGATAGGAAACGTGTGGATATACAGATATGCCTCCCGGTATGCTTTCATTTTGGGTTCTCTGTGCGTAAGAACACAAATATTTAGAAGACCAATAGACATGCGTTCCTCACGATGTGTGTGGCAAGCAAAACACTATATGAAGTTTTAAATTTCAGGACTTAATACTGTCTTAATTGTATTTCCTAATGTTTTAAAACTAATGGACATACAAATGACAAGAAGCTGTGCCTCTTACACCGACGGAATAAAAGTAGTGACCGAGTTATTACGTAACATTAGAATCAACGGGAATGTCACTTATATACAGCTCCGGTAAGGTGTTTTCTATAGAGTTCGACTCGATATTGTATACAGCATGTACTACAGTGCTCTGTGATCCCTCTCCCATGAGCGATTGTCTGTTATTCAGAGAATCCATAGATCAGAAAGTCAGCTAAGAAACAACGCGTGCTGAGGGCGATCTGCCATCACTTGACACACACTCCCTTAGGAATGTAATTCCTTTCCAAATTACTGCATTAGCCTATTTTGGAAGCAAATGTTCCTACTTGATACAGAATTAGACTTGGATGAGGATAGGTAGGTAAGATCGCAGACAGATAAGGCGGGAATCCCTCTCCATGGACTGCAACCTTGACGTGGTGAGAGGGCTTGTGTGCCTCTTTGATCTTGAGGAAGTGCAAACGATGGACCTTCAGGATCAGACAGGCAAGACTAATGGCAGATCACATGAAACTAACCGTCTATCATAGTGGAGAGACGTCTTTAGTCGACGACAAACCTTCACACTACAAAAGAAGAGCTGATATTAAATAATAGCCCATTAATATTCGCGTGCGTTTCTAATGTAAATTTTAAAATTGTGGAAAAATATTGGTTTAATGAGCGTTGAAGAGGCATTCACTTATACTATGTTGATTCTGACTGATCTTATTTTCCATTTTTAATATTTTAAAATATGTTTGAAAGAAATTAATCATGTGAAGAGAGACGCTCACATCGCCGAAAGAGAAAAGAGCTCAAATAACAAAATTTCAGCAAAGATAAGGAGCATGTCATCAGCTCACACTCAGTTTTGA
>NW_019059680.1:1533242-1550077 GCF_000696155.1 Zootermopsis nevadensis
ATCTGAATTCACGAAGAGATGAACACTGATTTTCTAAAGATTTAAAACAATATATTTTCGGAGGACCTCATTGTTTTTATAATTGTCCTCTCTCCATGAATATATACACATAAATCTTTATTTCAGATTAGATTACATAAGCTTATATTATTGTAAATAACAGTACGCAATATTTGGTGGTAAATAGATGATAATAAAGCATCTTTAGGAACGATATTTTAACTATTATATTCACTGACATGTATCGAATTATTAAGCCCATGATAACCTTTCGAGACAAAAAAATCAATAAGATATGTAATCATTTGTTGATTTCCCCGCGGTAACACTGCAACCACTTTATTAATTAATGTCTAAAAAGATCAAGACATTGTCGTTTTTCTCATATTTCTAGAGACGATATCACCTTCAATGGGGTGATTAAGACCCTCATAACATAAGCTTATCATGGACAGATTCTTAGGGGTGGGAAAGGCATCACTATGTTTTACTAGATTTTCTCAATCCATCCAAATGTAGCGGAGCATGAATCGATAAGTTCATGCACTGTGAAAATTTTGATAGTTGTGAGTTAAGTTAACTCTTTTATGTGCTGTTTTGTCATCATGTTTTAAAACATTTCCACGTCCTATTTTTTCTTTGTAAAAACCACAGTTTGCTTCTATTAAATTTATCTGAAAATTGTAGGTCAAACTATCTAACTAGATGGCTTACCGAAACCGAAGGTTCATCACCGATTTAACCAAAGCCCTCCACCGGACCCTGTCTTGGGCCAACAAAATCCCATCTCCTTCAACTTTTATCCCCCATAGATCCCGCCAAAGATTATCCTCCCATCTACGTCTAGGTCTCCCCAGCGGTCTCTTCCCCTCAGGTTTCCCAACCAGTACCCGGTGCACACCTCTTGTCCCATCCATGCGAGCTACATGCCTCGCCCATCTCATTCTTCTCGACTTAATCACCCTGACAATATTGGGGGAGGAGAACATTTTTAAGCTCATCATTATGCAGTTTTATGCATGCCTCATCATTTTCTCTCCTAGGCCCAAATATCCTCCTCAACACCCTATTCTCAAACACCTGCAATCTATGTTCCTCCCTCGGAGTGAGTGACCATGTTTTGCACCCACAGAAAACTACAAGCAAAATTATTGTTTCGTATATTTTAATCATCAGGTTCTTATAAATCAGACGGGAAAACAAAATAAAGTAGATTCCGGTTAATTGGGCCATCGTTTAATCGGGGCAGCGGTTTATTTGGGGCAAATCTTAAAGAACAAACATTTTTAACTCTTTACGTGGAACTTCGCATACTTAGGACAGCCGCTTAATTGGGCCAAAGGTCCCGATGTGTCCCAATTAACCAGAATCCACTGTATTTTGAACTGAGATGTAGCAAGCATTTTCAGAATTTAGTCTCCTCCTAACTGCCTCATGAATATAATTCTGATTTGGTCTTGTTGTTATCATACATTTGAACTTTGTCAATTGTAGGTCAGTTTTATTAATCTTTAATTTGGTGGCAAGTAGGCGAAAAGATTATATAATATGACGAAAATAATTTACAAAAAAATATCCGGCTCACTCACTCTTTGGTGCAGGATATTCTTTAAAACGTCACTTGTAAACTCGGGCTTGTCAAAGAATAGGCAATTTTCTTTATGAAACCTGAAGGTTCATCACCGTGTTCGCAAAAGCCAACGCCCCTACTAGTCATTAAAAGTATTTCTGTGTTCGCTTTTACAGTATATTATCGCCCAACAGATTAATATCATCAGCATTGACCAAAACCTGATGTATGCTTCTGAATTCCAAACAGAACTGATATTCTTGGATTTTCTTAATGGCATATTTTAAGACAAAATGAAAAGCAGCGGCGATGGATCATCACCCTGTTTCAGGCTATTCTGAATAGGAAATGTGTTGGAGAAACATTTATCCGTACGAATTTTACTACAGGTTTCACTTAAACAGCTTTTAATTCGTCTGACTAGCTTCTTAGGTACACGAAATTCGGAAGTAGGCCATGATCCCCTGAATGAGAATAAGCTCAAAGGAATTGTCTTAGAGGGATTATATTTTATTTAACTTACTTTAATTTCATGCTTTGTGCCAATTGTCCCTAAAATGTCTTCTATAAACCTCAAAATGCGGTATGTAGGCAAAACAATCAATGACAGCAACTCATCTGATTGCGAGTGCTGCCACCTTCAATGCGATTGAGACTAAGTGTGACCAACATCAACTTCTGTTTCTGGCAGATTTAGTGTCTATTATGGCTGAATTACTCTTGGCAAAACTTCTAATATCAGATAACGTTATAGGCATAAAATATGTACTTTTAAATCTGGTATTTATAATTCCAAATTTCCAATTGCTCCTTACAGCATTACTATCCTAGAACCTATGTTGGTATTAAACTATGCAACGAACTGTTGGTATTATCTCTGGAATTGTAGGCTGGCAATTGCAAATGGTGGCTGTTAATACTTTTAGCAGCACGTGGTTAGGTCGCTTACAATAATTTGTCACCTTTCGCAGAGCTTTAAATATGGTCTCTAAGAGGAAGAAGAAGGTATAGAATGCTATAATTTATGACTATGATCACTGTGAAATGTTATTTTATTGTGCTGAATTGGAAAAGTGATTGTTTTAAGTTAACCTTACATGTATTATTTCACAATGTTTATTATTGTTGCTTTACTGCATAAATGTTTATTATTTGCAGTATGAGTCTGGGGAAGGCAACAGATATGTGTCAAGAAAGACAGCCCTAAAGATGTTGCAGTTATCACTCAAGGATTTTCGGAAGTTATGCATATTGAAAGGAATATATCCGAGGGAACCACGTAATAGAAAAAGAGCCCAAAAGGGTGCACCTGGAATCAAAACATTGTATCATTTAAAGGATATTCAGTTCTTAATGCATGAACCCATCATATGGAAACTTAGGGACTATAAGGTATGTCATAGTTCCCATAAAGCTAACTTGGTTGCTTGAGATTAGTTGGTTACTGATCTGCTTGGATGTTTCATTGTAGTGTCATATCAGAGAGTTTGTTGTTACTGGTGCTTCCATGTTTAATGCCCACCTGTAAATGCTGATCTTAGTCTACCTAAGATATTTCTACAGCAGTGTCATATGTGCTAAGAAATGTAAAAAGCTGGTGCTAGTGTTGTGTATTTACTTACTTGTTGACCATGGTAGTTTTATTTTAAACTGTATCATGTTAACTTTCAACTCAGTTATTAAGATCAGACCACCAAGGTGCCCATGCATGTACTTGTTGGTATGATGTCATACTGTTCATTGATGATGGCCTCATAGGCTGAGATGTGTTTATGATTTTAATTTTGTAATCTGTTGTAATAATCACCAGTCTGTGATAAAAGGTAGTTGGTATATAGCTTTGTTCATTAATTTAGCTGGTGTAGGATAGAGTGCAGTGATGGACTTTGTTTGTGAACTTTTGAATCCATTACAGATGCTAATTTCTTACCAATTGAATGCAGGGCTGTGGAATCGAAAGTAATTTTAGGTGGAGTTGCTGTCAGTAAAAATGCACCGACTCCAACTCTAGCCTCGATATAAAATCTTAAGAAAATACTATTTTAACACTTTCACTACCGTGTGAGCTGCTGGCAGCCTCATACTTAGGGAGATTCAATGACGCGTTGAGCCACATGGTGTGGGAATAATGCTTTGTAACTTTGGCTCCTATATCTTAAGAATACAAACTGTGTACAAATCAACCAATTTCTGCAATAACCATTAGACTTATATTTAAATATAGGTTATAAGTCTAAAAAGTAGCCTGATGATTCACGTGGTGGTGATGAAATCTCTTATGGTGCCATTTACCATTTTAGCAGGTTTACCATTATTAATACATATTGAGCTTTTATGAAAGAGTCGTAGCTGGAGTTAGATGTTTTGGTACTGACTCCACAGCCCTGGTTGAATGAATATCAAGTGCTCTAGGAAGACCATATACCATTGAGTTACATGCTTTTACAGTACTTCTACAGCATGTTTGAATTTGTTTACATTCTGCAATAAGAGTAGTCATTCATACCGCTACCATAAGAATCTACTTAGTAATTTTTATGTGTGTTGGTTTTCACAGCTGGTGTTTTAGGTGAAAGCCAAAGTTATACAGTAGTAATTTTATTGTCTATGTTTCCTAATATAATTATATTTACAGATTTTTGCAAAGAAAATGGGGAAAGCGAGAGCATTGCGAGACTTTGAGGCCATAAAACGGTACCTAGAAAATCGTCCACATGTTACATTGGATCACATAGTGAAAGAAAGATATCCATCCTTTGTTGATGCTATACGTGACTTGGATGATTGTCTCTCACTATTATTTATGTTCTCAACATTCCCTTCATTGCAACATGTACCTCGTGATCAGTCAGCACTGTGTCGACGTCTTACTATTGAATTTCTTCATGCTGTTATTGCATCACAGGCACTTAGAAATGTCTTTGTATCCATCAAAGGCTACTACTTCCAAGCTGAAATAAAAGGACAGAAAGTCACATGGATTGTGCCACACCACTTCTGTTTTGCGGTAATTATTAATTTAATGTAATTCTTACCAACCACCAGAACTACAGGTAGCCCTCGATTTACGCCGGGGATGTGTTCCTGGATGAACCGGCGTAAACAGAATCAGCATAAATTGAAACTCTTTTATACTCTTTTATAACGTAAATCAATGGGAAGTCAATGACATGCGTTCCTAGCACCCAAACATTGATGAGTAATATAGTGGCATTACATTTAAAGCTCTGAAATAACGTAAATAAAATAAAGGGAATTTGAAAAATATATTTTATACACTTACAATTGGCAATTCGTTGGTCCCCGCGATTGACTGCGATTCTTTCATGTGACTGATGTGTACAGTCATCTCTTCTGTTATCCGATAGTTGCATTCATGTAAGACGCCGACCTGTAGAAAATCGCGTAGTAAAAATAACCCCGGTACCTCCGCAGAGATTAAATTAGTCCTTTGAAAGTTTAAAGGGCCAGGAATGAAATTGCATAAGAGCAAACTTGCATATACAAAAGTTTGCATTTCACAAACAGCTTTTTACCAATTCATTGATCTCATTGGATCAATTTCACGTTTACGAAACATACGTAATTACAGAGATGACTGTATTTATAATTTTTATTCAAAATCAGTGATGTAAGAATTACGATTTAGTATAAGAATCAGTACGAGATACATTGTAAAAGTTATGTTTTTGTTTGTTTGTTTGTCATCAGTCTTTCGACTGGTTTGATGTGGTCCTCCATTTTCAGCTATCTTGCGCCAATCTCTTCATTTCTACATATTTTTTTGCAGACTACATCCTCAAAAATCTGCATCACATATTCCAATCTTTGTCTCCCCCTAAAATTCTTCCCTTCAGCTGTTCCTTCCATTACCAAATTAACCAATCCTGAGTGCCTCAGAATATGTCCCACCATCCTATCTCTTCTTCTCCTAAGATTTTTCCATAGACTTCTTCGTTCGCCCATCCTGTCTAAGACCAGATCATTTTGTACTTTACCAGCCCACTTCATTTTCAACATCCTTCTATAGCACCAAATTTCAAATGCTTCTATCCTTCTTCTTTCTGGCTTTCCCACTGACCATGTTTTGCTGCCTTATAGCGCTGTGCTCCAAACATATAACTTCAGAAAAATCTTTCTTAATTCCAGGTCAATGTTTGACACTAGTAGACTTCTTTTTTTGAAGAAGGCTCTTTTTGCTTGTGCTAATCTGCTTTTAATGTCTTCCTTGCTTCGCCCATCTTTTGTGATTTTGCTTCCTTAAAGCGTTATAAATAATAGTAAAATATATTTTTTTCACTTTTTGACTTGCTGGTTTCAAGATCGGCGTTATTCTGAATTGGTGCAAATCAAGGGCTACCTGTATTTACATATTTACCTTTCTCTGATTTACAAGTTTGATTGGATCACATTATAATTTCCTTTGTCATTCAAAGTGAATACAGAATTTTTTTTTCAGTTTATATATATTCACATATTGGTTGTGATTAAAAATATTTTTGTTAGTAGCACTTGAGTTTTTGTTATGTAATGTGAATCATTATAGGAAACAGTACAGATGAACAATCCTGCAGGAATTTTTGGTCATAAATATATATAATCGTTCCTGTATGGGTAATGCGTTTAACAAGCATAGAAATTTAGGAAGTGGTCATGAAATCTTTTGAAGTGGGAGAACTGGCATTATTTGTCATCTCTCTCTCTTTGTTTGGTAATAAGTATTTACAAAGTAAGCAAATTTTGTGATAGCCATATTTTTGTAAAATGTATAATACCATAGAGGCACATGAGATTACCATTTTCCTTTCAGTTTGATAGCAGTAACTATTTTAACTATGCGTGTGAAATTTACTATGAAGATAGGTCACAAACATACCTACATATATTGTATACTCTTTCCTATATGTTAATAAATGTTAACATTATAATTGTGCAAAAGTTTAATGGTACATCTGATACATGTTTGGCAGTTATGGAAAGTATGGACAAATGGATGTAAGAATTCAGTTTTAAATTTATCTTTGCTATTGAACCACAGAATTAAGCAAAGTTATGTCATATCAGGCTTATTTCAGGTTTGAAATCTTTATTTATTATGCAGTAAATTATTAATTTAGTTTTAGCTTGTATATTCATATTTCACTTTGTTTCTCTATGAAGCCATTGATTTTGTGTGTGCGCGCACACGCACATGCACGAGAGTTATATTTCGTATACTTTTATTTTGCTTCCCTGATATGAGATTGTAGTATAATTCTGAAAGTAGTATTTTGCAACTCCTCATGTTCTTCACTGTTGTGTGGTGTGATTTAAATTATTTTTAGGGGCACGTCGCTGTCCATTGATATTTTGTCTTGTAGGTCGAATTGAACTTCCATACAGTAGTCAGTAGATTTGCTAACTGTTTTGTTTTCCTTCTATTTTATATTCGCTATGTATTTCCTGTAATCTTCAAACAGAAGTATGAAGAATATTAACCCGAATGCAGTTACAACCTACACTAATATGTAGCTTATTGTTGGACTTATTTATAATTCTTTATTTTCTTTGTTTGTAGCCTCAATCTACAATGGAAGTAGATTTCCGAATCATGTCAACATTTGTGCAGTTCTATAGTGTGTTGCTGGGATTTGTAAATTTTCGACTCTATCACTTACTAAATCTTCACTATCCACCAACATTTGCAGTATTGTCAGGTAATATTTAAACTGATGACATGCTCTCTCTCTTTCTCTTTTTTTCCCTAGAACAAATCTGAGATATTATGAATTTTGAGGTATTATTTATTTACATCATTAACTCAGACTGTGTATGATGTTTAGTGAATGAAGAATGAGAAGGATGTGGGAGGAAGCAGTCATGGCCTATTTTAAGGTAGAATCCCAACATTTGCCTGGAGGGAATAAGGAAAACCTTGAGAAATCTCATTGAGGACAATCTGTCTGGGCTAAGATTTAAGCCTGGAATCTCTAATTGTGAAGCAGAAGCACTAACTGCTCAACTTCGACATTAATTATTTGATATGTTAAATGAATAAGTGAAGTTTTGTTGAGATCCATGAGCAACATTTTTATAAATGTGATTTATAAGCTATTTTGGTTAAGAGCGTATAATTTAAGTGTAACATATGAATTTAGTTTTAAGAACATATTTTATATTTTTGTGTAAAGTTTCAGTCAAGCACAGTTAAATTTTGGTATATATAGTTTATTTGTTCATATACAGTCAGCATATTCCTGTTATGGCTTCAACACTACTCATTAATTGATATTAAAATGTTAGAATGTAGAAAGGCTTCATATATTTTAATTAGTGTATGCCTTTGAATATTTATTTTTAACTTTGAAGTCAGGGCAGTTTGGTATAAGAAACAACATTGTAAACACATACAGTGTACAAGTGCATGCACATTTGACAGAAGGTGTTAGAAATCACATGCAGACATCCATACTCTTCAGATTACAGTGAAATTACAATTATAACAAGAAGTCAAAACTGTATACTGTTCAATAATATGGCCTCACTCTTGACACACAGTAAAAGAGTGTTATATATATATAATCACTTATTTAAAGTCTGTTGCAGTATAGCACAAAATTATCAGAAAGAAATTTAAATTCAACACTGTCTGAAGTGATGTTTCATCCTCTTTAATAGCTGCAATTTTTTTCTGATAATATTATGTATTTATTCCTTAATGTAAAGTAGTCTAAATGAAAATTGAAGGCTAGTACAGTCTTGTGCCACTATTTTAGGATATCCCCATAGATCATTACCACATTGTTTTGTTACTGACAATGTTCGGCTTTATTGATCTGTTGTGTAATACTTACTTCTGTCAAGAATTTATTGTCAGAATGCATTTGTTTACATATCTGAAAATTTAGTGTTAAAATTTTCAAACACTTGATCTGTACAAGTACATGACTGAATTTGTAGTGCTGTATGTTTTATTTATTTCAGCTGATGCCACAGAGAAGACTTTGGTTGATGAAGAAGCTTTTGTATCCGAGCGTGTTGCAGCACTCAATGTACCACTCTTTTGTACTGGTCCTACTGTAGAGGAAGAAGTAGAAATGGACCAATTCCCAATGGTGAAAATATTCTCTTTGCTCTTATTGTTATGTAATGGGCTCTTGGATAAACAAGGCTATATCAGTAGCAGAGTGTTAATGTCAGCCATATTAGCCTGGCTAACATATATTGATTATAAAATAAACCTTCCACATGAATAAATTTTACAGTAATACAACCCGTGTTACTGGATATATCAATATAATCGAGACATGTTTTAATTTGTTTTTCAAGATATTGTGTACAAATTTCTGGATAGAGTAGAGTCAGTTTTCTGAGAGATGGTAGGAGTGACAGAGAAACTTTCAGTGATATAAGACAGAATATTATAAACTAAATAAAATTACTAAACAATAAGGAGATAATCAAAATAATTGTGGCTTGTAACATTGTGGGTAATAATCATGAAATAAGGTTGTGTGCAGTATAAAAACTGAGTTGATTACAACATTGCTTAATTATTTATATTTTAATTAACCGGTGTTGTTTTTGTGCAATAAATGGAGCAGGCTACATAAATTGGTTATTAACAAATATGGCAAACAGCCATTTTTTTCCTTCTGACAATGTGACTTATGAAACATGTCTTCATTAAATTACCAGTTAAGTGTTTTAAACCCCAGCAGTTTTATTGTAGATAGGAAGATATTCCTTTATTTTACAGAGGCTCTATTTAAAAACTGAGAACTTAGAGTTTATGTTCATATCTCACGAGAATGATAGACAATGTAAAGGCAGCTTGTAAATCTTTAAAAAATATGGCCTTGCAATGATGAAACAAGTTTAAATTGCATTTACAGAGAAATTAAGAGCAGATTTAATTTGAGGTATGTTTGTTACCTTGTTGTTATGAGTCTTTTGTCTTCCATTCTACTGTCTAAAAACATAAGAGGTTGAAATATATAAAACTGCAATTCTACCCATGGTTTTGTATGGGTGTGAAATTCAGTTCATCACATTAATGTTCTTACATTGACTCACAGTGTATGAGAACAGGATTCTGAGAAGAATATTTGGACCTAAGAGGGAGGAAGTGACTGGAAGTTGGAGAAAATTATATAAAGAGAAACTTATTAACTTACTCTTTTAATGCATATTACAAGGAGAATCAGACGCAGGAGGATGTGATGTATAAGTCTCGTAGCACATGTGGGAGAGATGAAAATTGCATACAAAATTGAAGGGAACAAAAGAGATGATTTCAAAGACCTGTGCATATAATATTCAGATGGATCTTAAACATATGGGCATTGGTACTAAACGTGCATCTGTTATTGTGATTAATGCCATTTACTGGATTTCTGTTAATGAATGCCATATATTTTAATGAAATGGGCAAATTAGTATACATTTATTTTAGGGATCAAGCAGTATAATCAGAAAATGCCATGTGTATACTGTTTATAAAGTATACCTACTCCACAGCACTACAGCCCTTTTGTAGGGCCTTGGCCACCTTTATAAACTATACCAGTAGCTTAAAAGTACCATATGGAGACAGTTTGCATGTGCGCAAGCTTGTACAGGTAGAATTGTTAGTAAAAGGATTATTAATTAGTTTTATGTTGATGCTGTTGTCTTCAGATTACTTCTGTCAGCATTGGACCCTTATTTCAAGGTCTAATAAAGAAAATGTTTGACAGATTTACTTTACTTTTTAGTGTAACAACCTGATTGTAAAAATCAGATATGAAATTTATATCACATAGCATGAAAATTTGCTAGGCTGCGAAAACAGAGCTCTGGTAACGGTGGCACTTTCAAACATGTGAATTATAGTAAAGGTAAAGTTCTGTTCTTATGAAAGCTTCACTTAAGTGTGGTTACTAATTGTATATTTAATATTTATATTTTTCATACTGTAGTTAATAGAAATTAACAGATACTTTGTATATTATATGCATTTATGAGCCTGAATATATTATATAGGGTGAATCAAAAGGTTTGGGCCAAACTGAAGGAGCGTATAGAGGGACTAAGAGCGAACAACTTTCGAATAGGAATCCATGTCCTCCGAAGTTATCCTGAGTCAGTCGAGGCCATTGAAGGTAGGGAAGTCTGATAACATACCGCTGAAATAATCGTACTTTGCTATTCTCCTACTGGCTTAATTTTAAATCGCACTTTATCCCGGGCGTTGGATAGGGAGAGGAGGCCAGACCACTCCCCAGACTTGACACCTCTCGATTATTACTTTTGGGGGCATGTCAAGAGCATCGTTTACGAGACACCCGTGTAACGGTGGACGACCCAGAACAACTTTTTGCCAGAATACTTGCTGCATCTGACGTGGTCTGTGAGACTTCTGGGGTATTTGAAAGGGTGCGCCAGAGTTTCGTTCACCGATGCAATGCCTGCATTGAATGTGGAGGACGCCACATTGAACACCTGTTGTAAATTTGGTTTGTAAGATTGCTAATGTTATCCTTGTACATTAATAAAAAACAAAATTAAGCTAGCAGGAGAATAGCAAAGTACGATTATTTCAGCGGTATGTTATCAGACTTCCCTACCTTCAATGGCCTCGACTTTCTCAGGATAATTTCGGAGGACATGGATTCCTATTCGAAAGTTCTTCTCTCTGAGTCCCTCTATACACTCCTTCAGTTTGGCACTAACCTTTTGAATCACCCTGTATATGTGCATTATGTATAAGTGAGCTGCTGTATAATATGAATGTTTTTTTGTTTTGTTTTTCTCATTGAAGATTGAAGATCAGACAAAACTGGAAGAAGTGAAACAGGAAGCAGAAAAAGTAAAGAAACAGAAGACTCTCTTCAAAGGATTGAAGTTCTTCATAAATCGGGAAGTTCCTCGTGAGCCAGTTGTGTTTACAATTCGGTGTTTTGGTGGTGAGGTTTCGTGGGATAAACTGCTGTTTGTTGGAGCCGCTTTTGATGAGTCTGATGAGAGTATAACACACCAAATTGTGGACAGACCACACATGGGAAAACAGTACATTTCTAGGTAAAAGATTGTCAACAATTGTTGGTCATTAGGAGTTGATATTCAGTCGTTTTTTTTATTGAGTGTACTAAGTTTAGGTGGAAGTTTGTCCCTAAGAGGACAAGTAACCTTTGCTTAACACAAAGTATTTTATAAATGAAAAAGTAGCTAATTCATTGTTTGTTATATGTGACTATCATAACAGTGATGCAGTTTATTGCAGCATTTACCTTTGCAAATCACATTTAAAATACAAAATGTTCACAGTTTCTTTATTAAGCAAATTGAATATAAAACACCTTTACAGTGACTCAAGCCAGATGGCTGCCAAATGCACCAACACAAAATCAACTGCTAGAGTTTTGCCAAATACAGGCTTTGTCGGATCCCACCATAGGCACCACAACAGCCACATTTTTATTTCCTGCTTCTACAGTTGCCACTGTCAGAACTTAAGTCCAATTTTTTCTGCATTCCACACAATTGGTGGATTTGTACTTTACATATCTGAGTTTATAAAAACTGAAAAATGAGGATTAGAATCTTTGAAATTTGCTGAACATTGTTTTAAATGTATTTGGCAACATTTAATATCTTTCAAGCGTGTTTGCTACTAGGTTTAGATATCTGGGGAGTGTAGAATGACTCGGACTGAATCTTTTTTGGCCTTTGTATGAGAAGATGTGATACATTCATCTGGTATCAAGTAGCAGACATAAATTTTAGCATTCAGTTGTTTTAGTATTAGTACTGAAGATGGCAGTGGAGCAGTTGAATGTGCATCAGCTGCACTGTTGGTTCATGAAGTCTTCTCACATCGAGGGAAAATCCAGTGATTAAATTCACTGACAGCTGTTTGCGGTATTCAGTGAGAACACGCTCGTAGTTTAGGGTGGTGGAATGGCATGAGCATTTTGGGGAAAGTTGGGAGTTAATTTGTGATGATGTGTGCATCACATTCCTGTCACTGTTGGGAACATTTGACATCTGTATCCTAGCAGACAGATCTCTATGCATGAAGTGGCTGAGCAAATGGACGTGTCTGTTGAAATAATCATTCACGAGTACCTCATGTTCAAGACAATGTCTGTCAGATGTGCTCCAGAACAACTGAATATGGACCAAAACTGCAGATGTGCAGCACCATTAGGGGAAAAAGAGCCTTAATTTTTTTATTTATTTTTAATTGAACAGTGGCTTGTGAAGAAACCTGAAATACCATGTCTACACTCTAAAAGCAAAAGGTTACTTCAACAATGGAAGCACTTAAATGTACCTAACTGTGAACAATGTAAGGCCAACTTTCTGCAGATGTCATGGTCTTATCTCAGATACTCTTGGGGTCATCCATGTCCGTAGGTCAGTTTCCTGCTAAATGTTATCCCACTCTGTGACAAGAATGTTTGTAATAATCCATTTGTTACATAAAGAAACAGATTTTTTGATGAAATAGGCTGGGAATTCTTTTAGCCTCTTGCGTGCCGTACTTGCCTCCCAGTGATTTCCATTGCCAAAGGAGTTGATGGTAGATTGGACGTGGTCAATGACTGCAGCAACACATGTCATTTCCTGTGATGTCCTTGAAATTAATAATGGATAAAATATGTGGAATTGAAATGTGATTAAAGAAGTAGAGGTTTGAAGACTTGTAACATGTTCATAATGTTCTTATGCCCTGGTACGGTATGCTCCTTGTATCTTGAAGCCAGCTGTAGACTTCTTTCACTGTAGTGCTGTTAATATAGCAGAGAATTATTTTAATGTTGACCATTTCTAAGTAACAAAGGCGAGAATAACTAAAGCCCAGTGAATGCCTTTACTGAGTTTTCTCATTTTTTGCTTTCTGTGCCTAAATTACATGGGTCTTGTAGCCTCAGAAATGAAAATAGTCTTTCATATATTGAAATTCAGTCACTGTAGGATAGTTTTAACTTTATTATGTCATGTTTATGAAAGCAAAAATGTGTGCCTGTGATTAAATAGACAAATATGATGTCCCACAGAGGAGATTGAGAAGAAGACTGTTCCCTGCTTATATACAAAAGGATTTATATAGATGCCAGTATTTTATTATATTCTGTATATTGCAGGTACTACGTTCAACCACAATGGATATTTGATTCTGTAAATGCATGTGAACTTCTGCCTGTTGAGAAGTATTTCCTTGGAGCAGTGTTGCCACCACATCTTTCACCATTTATAGATAAAACAAGACAACTGTACGTTACACCAGAGGAAAGAGCACTTGAGGATCCATCATTAGCAGAAATTAACCCAGGTTGGTGTTTGCTTCTAGAAGTTTGATTTTTTAAGGTAGTCTGTATGGGTGCGAAACATGATCTCTCAATCAGAGGGAGGAACACAGGTTGCAGGTGTTTGAAAATAGGGTGTTGAAGAGGATATTTGGGCCTAGGAGAGAAGCTGATGGGGCATGGAGAAAACTACATAATGACGAACTTAAAAATTTATACTCTTCCCCCAATATTGTCAGGGTGATTAAGTCGAGAAGAATGAGATAGCGGGGCATGTAGCATGCATGGATGGGACAAGAGGTGTGCACTGGGTATTGGTTGGGAAGTCTGAGGAGAAGAGACCGCTGGGGAGACCTAGACGTAGATGGGAGGATAATGTCAGGCGGGATCTATGGGAGATAGGAGTTGGAGGCTGGATTTTGTTGGCCCATGATAGTGTCTGGCAGTGGGCTTAGGTTAGTTCGGTGATGAACCTCTGGGTTCAGTAAGCCATGTAATTAATTAGTCTGTAAGGGGTACTCAAAATGTGTGTAACTGTCTGTAGTGTGTGATCAAATGCCCATTATGAAGTGTAATTCTGCGGTGAATGGAATCATAGTCTGCAGTCATTTGATATCTGCTATGTATCTGTAATGGCAGATTTCACCCTATAAACACCAAATATCATGGTAGCAGTTGGCTCTCTTACATGTTCAGGATATCTAGGTATGGTATTTGTTCTGGAGGCCAGCTGTCCTGGCAAGTTTTTTGTGGTTTTATTCAGTCTTATGAGGTAAGTGCACTGAAATAAGCTGTGACCAGTTACTTTAAAATTCTTTACAGTTCATCATTGCTATAGAACCTACACAGCTGACAAACATTTGTAAAACACACGAGGAAACCAGCAATAAACTACTGTAGAATCGTGTGGCTTTTTGTTGATTTGATTTTACGTATTTGAAGCTGAAGTTTAATTCTTTTGTTTCAGAAGATGAAGAGGAATCAGAGGATGAGGAGAGTGAAAAGAAAGATGAAGAAGGTGAGAGTGAGGAAGAAGTTTTGAGAGATGATGAGGAATCAGAAAAGGCAAATGAAACTGAACTTAACAAAAAAGATGAAATCATGGAGAAAAAGGTTAGTATAGTGTGTACAGTTCTTCTTTTGCCTCTTTAGAATTCATTCTTTAAACATATAAGAATATTAGTCTTAAACACAAGTACTAGTTATTAGGAGTGTTATGTTTTGGCATATTGCCATCATCAGATTAATTTTCAATTCATTTATTTAAAACAGGTAAAGCTTTTCCTCCATATATGATTTCAGATAATTGTTGGAAAATTAAGATTTGAAAGCAATTAAAATTGGATGATATTTATAAGTCAGAAAATTGATTGTTGTGTTCAAAATGGACTAATATTCTTACACATTAGTGGAACCTGTGGGCAACTGCCCTTTTATTTAAAAATAACATTAAACTTGAAACTTCCCAGGTTAAGTTAGGGAGAGAGGCTTTATAGAATCAGGTAAAAAACTGAGATTTGACGTTCTCACAGCGCACAGCAATGCAGATGTCAGTGTTGTTCTTGTGGGTTGTGACATCATATTGACTCATATGTAGATACTAGTGTTTTGGAGAAACATACTGTCTCTATCTTCAGGACTGAAGTGAGGGTACCAACCAACCAACCAACCAAAAAGTTTACTAAGTGTAGAGTCCTGCGCAAGCGCGAGACCTAGTCCCTTGCTAGGTATCACCATTGCTGTGTATGAAACGCATTGCTGGAAATTGTAAACATTGCCTTACAACTAAAACGTGGGTTTGATTATGCTGGAAAGCCTTGACTATTCAAACTGGGGTCTGCTGTTGCTGATGAGAGGTTATCCTGCCAGACAACTTGTCCTTTGTGAAAAGGATTTTGGTTGGATGAAGTGAGGGTAGTGGGAAGTGGACAGCTTATATAGGGTTAAAAGGAGGATCTAGGGGGTTGGGGGGAGATGATCTGAGCCATCCCTCATGCAGGGAAACTGAGAAGAGGGCTGGGTCAGGAAAGAGGAATAGAGAAGGAACTGACCCTTTTTTGTAGTAAATCAGAGTGTTGACTAAAGGTGAAGTTCAGAACAAGGCCAGGGGATTGGGAGGAGATAAGAGATGCAGGGCCCATACCAGGAATTAGAGAGGAAGGTTAGGATAGGAAAAGAGGTACCGAATGTCCATTTTACCTGTAAAGAAACCATTAACTTCCACACATGACAGTAATAACTGTGCATGCCGACATACACTGAAGAATATAGTTTGTAATGACGTCTATTCAGCCAGACATAGGAGATGGTGGTTTTATGGCAATGATGCAAAACTAAATCCCATAACAGCATTACCATAGTGACAGTTTTATGGTTAGTCATGCATAACATGCACATATAGTCAGTCAATCATAAAGCATATCCTTTCTTGTACATGATGTCCAGTGACATTATATCACTACTTCAGGTTTTTATTTCTGAGGTCATCCAATCAGAAATTTTATATGAATATGGGTCTGATTCTGAACGGTTATGGAGGTATGGGAAACCAGTCTATTGGTTATGGAACTGCTCTTTCAGATACTGCATGATATTCCTATCAAAATGTGGTAGTACATCTGCAATTATGTTAGCAGAATGCCTTCGGAATATTAGCGTAGTACAACTTTTTCAGTCTGTTGTATTTTTAGCATGTTGACAGTCATGAATAATTTGTGCAGTTGAGTAATGTTAAAATCCATGAGCCAACTAATTTAGTCCTGGTGGTAATTTTAAAATAAAAGACAGTATCTTGTTTGAAACATTTAAACACTTATAATATGAATTTATTTTTTCTTGCAGAAGAAACAAATGTCTGTGAGCATGGGAATTGTTGCTCGGGAAGACCCAACTGAGAAAAGACACCAAGAGAGGCAGGAGCACAAGTTAAGAGAGAAAATGATTAAGAAGAAACATAGGAACCTGTATCGAAGCATGATGAAAGGCAGAGCAGA
>NW_019059680.1:1550596-1585628 GCF_000696155.1 Zootermopsis nevadensis
TCATGATGAACAAGAAAAGGCCAAACGTAAGGCTGAAAAAAGGGAAGAGAGAATGAAAGCAGCAGTTGAAGTGTGAACACAGATGAAGGCAGGTTGAAACTGAATCACCTAGTATAAAGCTCTGAATAACAGAATAAGTAAAATGGTGGCATGCCTTAGTGGCAAGTTCTTCCCCTCTATCACAATGAAATCTTTCTGTGATGATGGGTATTTAGGGTTTTTTATTTGTGGTATAATCAGCTATTTGTTGATTCCCCCTCTTCAACTTTTCTGGCCATACTGTAAACTAAGTACAGTAACATGATATGTGATAATTAGATCTTGTTCTTAAAATATACATTTATATTGAGATGGTCAGTTTACACAGGCATATACTTTCAGAATCATATAGTTTTATACTGGACTTTGCAAAAATTTTAACTCATTTTGGGAGAGAATATTCCTCTGTTTCATCACCATAACTACTGTGCAGATTTTGATGAAGTTTGTTACTGGGGGAAGGGAGGGATTCAGTGAAAGTTGGCCAGCAAATTTAGTTTCATTTCGTGTTAGTCCAGTGTAACTTATACTTTACTTGAAGATCAGAGCTGAAATTCAGCTACTGATTTTCTCAAAAAATAGTTCAGAAAATAACTGATATTAAAGAGTGTTATACCTAACTGTGACCTCAAATAACTCTCTTATTTTAACATATACAAGAAAATGTTTCAAATAAAATGTACAGTGTCTGATGGGATAGGCATTAAGTGAAAGAAAACTAATGGGGTTAAATGTGGCTCAGGTCCACCACATCTGATCCAGTGATCAGGAATCTGCCGATGAAGTATTCATCTGCATGTGCATAATGTGTGGAACAACCATCATGTCGGATTGAACATAGTGGGCATGTGGGATTGGCCACCAGGATCACCAGATTTAACTCCATTATTTTTCTTTCTTTAGGGAACAACAAAAGATAAAATTTATCAAAATCCACAACCACAGCATAAGAAATGCAACAACACATTGTAGTATCTGCTGCTGTATCATTCAGACTTTGCTATCCATGAATTTGCCCTCAATTCAATGCATCCAAAAGTGTATTGATGCCAGTGATTACCATTTTGAACAGTTATTACTTTTGTATGAACTTTACAATTGTCAGTGTAAATATCTATCATACTTTGAGTGGTGATGTCTTAATGTTAGTTCATCAATAATCAATGTGTTGTGTGAACTTGACTCAATTCAAGCTTAAAAAATTGAAAGGGCTCCATTTAGAAAGCAGAAGGTAACTTTGTTAACTTCATAACAATGATTCTATAATTAATATCTTACCACTTAATGTATACCCTTTAGATACTGTGTACATTTTATTTTAAACTTTTTGTATGTTAAAATGAGAAATATTTGAGGTTGCTAAGTCAGGTGGGACAGCCTGTATATTTCACCAAGGCATGAAATTATTTTAAACATTTGTTGTCTTGAGTATT
The DNA here is from genome assembly GCF_000696155.1 of Zootermopsis nevadensis. The sequence continues at coordinate 1,552,069 of NW_019059680.1, forward strand.
TAAGAAAAATAATATTGACTCTTTGTAGTGTTATTAATTTTGGATTTGTTATCTGTAATATGTGGACATCAAGGACAAAGAAATTATCAAAATGTCAAGGCATTTGAAAAATAAATGTACTTATCATTTGTTTATTACTGTCATATTTTAGTCATAAGATACCTCTGTAGTTTTTCTATACTTCTATTTTGTGCTTTTAATAGCACACACACTTATCAGTCCTCTCTATTTTTGTTTATTTGCCTTGCTAACCAGAGAGACGTATTGCACTGTTCATATTTTCATTCCAACATAAGATACAAATAAATGGCTCTGTTCACATTATTTGAATGTTGTTTATTATATATTGAGATGTCAGCTTCAGAGTCAGTCCACACTAGATGTCCTAAGCATGACTGCATAGTGTGACTAACATAAAAAACACATAATGTTGTCCAATTTGAGTGTCAGCCAGAAGATTGTCTACACTGATTTTTGTGATTTTCTTTACTCCCACTAGACAGATGCTGGGACACTACTGTAAAATAGGCCAAGTAGATAGCATCAGTTGCATTCAATCTCATTCTGTTATTTGTTGGTCTGTCTTGGAACACCTTGGTGGACAAACTAACAACAGAATGAGGTGGTATGAACATGTTTCAGGAATGAATGAAGAGAGAGTTTCAAAAGGGTTTTGAACATGCAAATTAAGTGTGACACAGTTTCTAGTTCCTGTAAATTATCATGCCACACTGCATATATGTGTAATTGCTTATATTTTACTGTCATATTTTCAAACCAGATGTTACAGCACAGCTATAATGCATATACCAAATTCCATGTGAATGTGGTAAAGTAGGCCAGACTGGGAGCTCCATCGAGGTTAGGCATAAAGAGCATACGAGACATGTCTCGAACAGCCTGAGAATTCTGCAGTTGCGGAACATAGCATAAACACAGCATCACATTGAATTTAGCTGTACCAGCGTGTTGGACAAGATGACAGATTCTGTGGGCTGCCTCATGAAGGAAGCAATTGAAATTCGTCTGAACACCAGTAACTTCAACAGAGACGGGTTTAACGTTGGGCCAGGCTGGTACCTGGTGTTGAACAAGCTATCCAATGAGAAAGCTGGACTAATCAGAGTGAACACTACACTGCACACCAGTCCGTATTGGCTAGCATGCAGCCATGTTTGGGCAGGTATATATGTAGCATGGGCTGGATCTCCAACCACTTCAGTACTCTGAGGACGAGGACAAAGACGGTTCTCAGAACATCAGTGTTTTCACCTTTCAACCACCTGATATGGCTGGTAGCCCGAGAAGAATTCATTATACTTGGTTGCCGTGAAAACTTTAGTACAGAATGGTTTGTCACTATGACATACTGCAGCCCCTTGATGTGGAAGTGATTGCCTTCATATATGGATAAGCAGTTGTGTGCAGTTAAGAAGGGGTTGTCCTCCAGCTTGCAGATTAAGCTAATAGTCTTTCATGATAAAACTTAATTTTTTAGAACTGCCAGTAAAGACTTGGAATCAAACAAGGAAAAATGGGTGGGATAACTGTGGCCACAATTCCTCCTGCAATTAGCTCTGAGACAAATGTAGATAAAGGATAATATTAATCTTTACTGTATGAAAACAAGGAATTAAAATTCCTATACTTCTGAGCTGCTTGCTGGATTTTAACTTTGGAGTTAATGGTGTGCTGCTGCAACACATGGCCAGCTGGACTGCATGTAAGCCACAATAAAATACCAATAAAAGTTTACATGAATCTCAGGAAATGATTTGAGGATATAAACTGTCTTGAGAGGGGTTAACTGGTGGACTTTAGTGGTAATCGTGATGAATCTTAGGTTGCTCAGCAGAAAATTAATCTCACAGCAAAGGTTGTATCAGAGAATTAGAAGTATTGGTTCATAATACAATCTTATTCAGATAACATCAACTTTATTACAACTAACAGGTATAGTAATATATACCCATTACATAATTCCCTGACATTGAAGACTAAGATAGTCTCTGAAATGTTTCACTTATGTTCTGAAATTATGTCTAATTTCCTAAATAGTTACCATTCCTTATTCAGTTTGACTAAATGCCATGTCACAGGTGAAGCCCTAAGGATTGGAGTTGTGAAATTAAACTACTGACAAGCCCTAAACATCTTATCAGTGGAATGGTGATCATCCTGAAGAACACAGAGAAAAATATGGTCCAGTATTTCATCTTGAACCCCACATGGATTGTCATGGACCTCTGCAGTGAAAAATGAACACCTGGCAACTTGAGGTATGTTTTGGTCATAATAATTTGTGAATCATTCTGACATGTAGCAGTATTAATGTTAATATAAGTTCAAAAGACAATGACTAAGCAATTTCATGATAACCAGTCAGACTGTAGCAGTAGTTTGGCTACTACTACAGGTAAGTTTGTATTAATTTTCATCCCTGCACTCACTGTATAAAGGGCAACAGCTCCTTTCATTGCCAGAACATTTGACGATGTTGCTACCTTCCAAACAAATTCATGAAATTTCATACATCTCTTCTACACAACAGTTGTTTTTATTTGCACTGTTATGGAAACATTGGAATTGTTTCTGTTAGTAGAAAACCATAATGCAACATTTCTTAATCAACCACAAGACACTGTCTGGCCATCAAAAGAATGTTCAGATTACAAGCCACACCCAAGTTTTAGGGGATATAGATTTGGGAGGGGACAAAACAAAACATGGCTTATGTGCACACAAATGCAGAGGCTGTTCATTTGCATAAAAATATTCAGAAGTAGATGGGAAATAACCATTCCCTTAGAGAAACCTACAAAAAAATACATATGATGTAGATTAAGGAAAAGGGTTGAGTGGTAACATCACTTATACACAGGTACTATGTGGATTTTATAGTCACTAGTTTTATGAGATGTACAACACGAGTACAAATATTTATAGTAACACTTCATCAGTGGAACAAAAAAATGACTTGGCCTTACACATTGCACAACCACAAAAGAAAGACAAGGAAACTAAAATAGAACTTACCAAACTAGGGAGTCAGAAAATATCAACCTGCCTATGCCATCACACAGTAATGCAGCTGATCAATTCATATATAGGTTACTTGGCCATCAATTATAAATTAAGTTACAATTCAATATTTAAATAAAAACAAGATACTTTCCCATATGCTTGTGAAAAAATAAATACATCCTTGCATATATGAAGCACAGTTTATAGTATCAAATTTCTATTTAGTTCAGTTTTCATGGTCACTGTCCTCTTCATCATCATCTAATTCAGGCATTGGAAAGCGCAAAATTGCTGCCACTCCTGTCAACTGATCGAGTTCTGAAACAGAACATTTGCATATGCTAGATGCATGAAGTCACATTTCACTACAATTATTTATTGTGCTACCATGATCATGATGTAAAATCAACTTACGTTCTCCAGAAACATGCATACTTGAGAAAATCTTTACTTCACCACCCGATTCACGAACACTATCTACCAGGGCCACGTATCGTTTCCGCAGTTTCACATCCTGGATTCTGAAAGCATTATATTTTTATTTAGTATTCCACTACATGTAAAATCTAGTTCTACAATTTCCCTCTGGATGTGCTGGTGTAATTATATCATATACAGTATTCGCATTCCCAGATTGTACGTTCTTCTGTGATTTACATCAGTCACATTAATTTTCCCACAATTTCAATGGTTTCTGTTCCTGCAAAAGAAAGATTTCTTTGGCTCATTAAGTTCAAAGTCTCATAACTTGATATATAAAGACTCAATGATAAAATTACTGCTCCCTACTATTGAAGAACCATGAATTCTCAATGAATGTTGAGTCAGAATGGAGAGCATTTACAGGCCCAGTATTGAAAAGACACTAAATGCATTCATCTCAATGTATGTTACTTTGTTGGAACTAAGAATTTTATTGTGCATACAGACTTACCGGAAGAGATTATCTGATATGAGTAATGTTTCAATTGCCTGAGCTTCATTAGCACATTCAACATGTTTGGTACCATAAAAAGCTTTTGCAGGCTCAGTCTGCAGCATGGTGTAAAATGCTTCTAAAGCTCGAACTTCACTAGATGCTTTGGTATCGGCCATTTTTGCTATCACTGAAGGGTCTGTCAGGACTTCTGTAATATCAGGAAACAAATTACAGTAAAACCCCATTAACTGGGATGAAGGGGATTAAAAAAGAAGGCAGTCCATATTAGTTTTACTGTACAGCAAATTTGATGCATGGTATGGTATTATACATAGTACTACTATACTGAGTCAAATGCATGCCAAGACCTGGGAGTAAAGATGAATGTTAAAGTACACGTCACACTATAAAGTCAGAAATATAATGTGTTTCTTGAATTCAGAATCACACCAAGTTCAGGTGTTAAATGGCACCATGAGAAATTACGGGATGATTATGATCTTGGAGGTTTGTGGAAGGAAGTACCCATGACTCATGTTCAGTAACATTGTAAAAGTCCTGACACAGATTTATGTAGTTCAAGTAACATTTATTTATAATCTTCTACTTTACCTCTGAGTGAATGTTTGAAGCCACTTGAGGAATGGATCAGCATGAATTTACTCTTATTCTCTAGCAATATTTTGTTGTCCAACTTTACAGCCTGCTGGAACATGTACTCATGGAACTGGTCACGTACAAAGCCAGGACTGGCAATGAGGATGCACTTCACCACATCAAAATTAACATGGCGGAGAATTCCTTGCATGACACTCTCAAAATATCGTTGTAAACCCTGCACAAAGACTGATATTAATTAGAACAACACTGCACAGAGAACACTAAGGAAAAGTGCACCTTCTGTCTTAATGGATGACATCCCAGAATGTGTACAAAGGCATACAGGAAACTTTACCACAAAGCTGCACATATTCTTAAACCTCATTACTGCATATTACAGCTGCTTCCCCCTCACATCCACTGGATAACATTCAAGGTCATGTCCCAGAAATAACTGGGTTAACACAGAATAAGATGTGATTGCATTCTGATACCAGTGGTGATAGGGTAGTGCTGTTCACATCGGCACTTTATTCTCTTAATAATATGAACAAAGCATTACAACAGTCAGGTGATATGGGAATACAACATCCTTCTTCTTTAATAAATAACTTTGTTCATGTCTGGGTAATTCAAGGGTTAATTAGGCATCACACTTTCCACTACAAAAAGTTGGGTTCAGTTGGTAAGGAAAATGTGCCTTCTAAACACATGTACCATACTATATAATACATTAAATGTTACTAGAAAGCATCACACATTCCTTAAACTTCAGGACTAAATAGAAATAAAATGTCAGCTTCGTGCAACAATTGGACACCCTAGATTTGATTCCTGGCAGAGGTCATTTTGCAATCAGATCCAGATCAGTTCTAAGGGCTAGCCAGTATCCTATCCAATGGGTGCAGGACATACTTTCTCCAGCAGTAAAGCACTCAGTTGAGGAGGTGACTCTGGTATCGAGTCACATCAGAACCCTGATGATAGGGATGGAGATGGTTTCCAAAACATTAGTCTCTTTGTGCTACCAGCTGACATGGCTGATTACCCGAGAAGATTTCGTGGAATTCTAACAATGCAAAATCTGTATTAACCATCATTCATAACTGCTAAGTGTTTAGTGCTGACATGTAACTACACAGATGGATTGTTTTGCTCCACTGTTGCCTAAGTTACAAATCAATGCCCGAAATTAAAAATCGGAAGGTAAGAGTACATTGATCTCTTTATGAGATGATAATAATTGCAGGAGCAAGCTGCCATACCTCACAGGCTAAAACATTCAGTGGTCCCATTTTACAAACACATTCATACACTAACAGTAAATGTTGTAATACAACATCATAGCATTGGTTTAGCATACGTAGTTAAATATTATTACAGTTTATCTGGAGAAATCTTAGTATGTTTACATACAAAATTATTTAAACAACTTGTTAATAATGGCTGAGGAGACAAGATTATAGCTTACTGATGTATGTGGGTGGAAGAAATGAAATCATGCAACACAAATCATATGATTAACTGACCTTTTCATGTTGCTTTACATTGCCTTTTCTTTTACGTGGAATGCACTGATCTATTTTGGCTCGTACCAAAGTCATGCTAGATGTGATTAGACAAATATGTGCTAATCCTTCCTGCATCACAACAGCAGCTACATCTGCATGCTGCAAAATGATCAGTTCACATTTAAATTAAATGATCGAGTGCAAGAATGCTACATACTTTTCCAAATACATCTACTGCTACTTACCTGTGTAGGATCACATGCTGTATCAACTCGCTCTAGTGCAACAGAATCCCATTCTGATTTAGCTAGTGTAAATTTACGATTCACTTCCAGGTCTATGGTGTGGTATGCACCCATCTAAAATATATTCAATTCTTTATTGTTAGTGTGCTGTATCAACAGCCAGAAGGTCAAATACAGATACAGCAAAAAAGAGGAACAATATGATAAGAAATATGACTTCTGTATACATATTATAAATGGCAACTTAGGCCAACAATTACCCTACCATTGCTTACCTTAACATACTGATTTTCTGCTATGTTACGACCTTTCAGTCTTAGCATACATGCTTGTGTATCAAAATCAATGTTTTCAATGCGGATCGTTAATGTTGTACGAACTCTGCTACTTGTTGATGAGCCAGTTGATGACTCATTTTGCACCTTTCTGTGAATGGAAAGCTTGCAATAGGGGATTAATAATTACATTTTTATACCTACATGAGGTGTTGAAATATATATTGTTATGCCAGTTCAGAAGTTGTTGCAACTGATATCTAAATTCCTTGTCTTTTTGTTTGCATAAAGTTCTATAACACTTAACCAAATGCAATTAGTACACAAAACCAACCCTCCTCCCATTCAGTTTCACTTACTTAAAACTCCTATGCAGAACATCTGGTATCTGTCATTATCAGTATATGAATACACAAAACTGAGTTTTTGGCAGGACCCTTAATGACCATGGTAAATGACAATTTGATACTGTAACTCTAATTTAGAAAATTTTGTGGGTACCTACAAAGTTCAATAGCATTTCATATTACAAAAATGAGTAAATGGCAGACAAACATACCATATCCTATAAAACAGCACTACACATTATGTCACATTACTATGTGCTTTTGCTTATCCTAAAGAATATGGTGCACTTGATATTCTTAGTATAGTATATGATCAGACCTTATCGTGGAGGCACGGACGCAATCTCCTTCGCTAATGAGGTTGTACGCATGCCACATATCCTCTGACTCTTCTGGTATGAGGGTGACACTCCTAAAAATGCGACTTCCATGTTAATATTTCATTGAACTTGGTGGCAACATTAACCTAAAAGTACAAATTCTTGTAATGAACGCTTGATATACATACCCTCTTCCATCTTTATCAACATTTTTATTAATCAGTTTCATTTCGAAGTGGACTCTTTAATGGTCATTACAGAAGACGGAAATTCGATGAATAGTTCGTGTAAATAGTTCATGTTCCTTTCCACCTTGTACACCTACAACCTACTTCCACAATACACCGGAAGTAAAGGAAATAAAATGTCACATGACTCGAAATGTCGGAAGAAGCAACAGCGGTGTCGTAAACGACATATTCAGAAACTAAAATCAGAGGTACCAACATAACATATACAATAGCTGATGTGGCCTGCTTATTTCGTTTTAGGTTGTTTTAGCATTGTCAGCGGCAGTGAAGTAGTGTATTTTAATGTTGTGGTAGTAGTTATCGTGCTTATTCGATGTCAGAATCTTGAAATAAGTGGCGTTGTGTTTTGGCTAGTGTGTTTTGTCAGTAGTGAGCTTGGGCTTAATGTTATTTTATAATAATGACTTGAAATAAGGATCCGCTAGTACGCTGCAATTCAGATATGTAAGTACTTGCCTGAAAACGTAATATGAGTTAACTCGAAGAACGATAGCTGAAGCAAATCTTGTCAATACTAAACCTCGTGGTCACAAACTCATATTGAAGGCACCATTTGTTTTCCATAGCTGATCGTGCTGAGGAGAATATTTGGACGTAATAGCGAGAGATATGAAATAACAGTGGACTCGAGAAAATGTCATATTTTGCTTTTGTACTATACACGAATTTCTAATTGAATTGTACAAACAAAAACTGTTTATTTTAAATTATGTATATGTACAGCTTTTATTTCGAACATTTGTATTTCCTGAGCTCTGATTAAATGCAAAGAAATATAATTTCTGACTCTGTGGTGTGTGATATATGTGATTAAAACAGCGGGTGATTGTATTTCATTGCAGTTACCATGAAATAATTTAAATCGTTTATCATTACGAAAGCAGGCTCACATACTTCTTTTCAGGGATAAAAATATGGTGAATATTTTGAAAATATCACAGTTCACTTCAGTGTTCTCAATTGGAATGTTAAATCAACTGTAGGATACAACCTAAGAAAAGAGCAAGATATCTGCTTGTTATTGTTCCTGTGCTCTAAAGATGTGGGGACTTTATTTTTGTGGAACTGCAACCAGCTAATGGACACATTGTCCATTAAAGTATGCTTTGCCATATTTCACGATAACTATTCAGTGATTGGTACGTGTAGAAAAGACCCATTGAAAGTCATCAGGGAACGATTTATTATGTATCTTCATCTCTTACCCTTTTTCATTTAACCATTTCGTACCTTGTATCATTTCGTCCTTTCTCTCGTATTCCCTTCACACAATTTTTAACTCAGAACAACAACGAAAAATATCAGCAGTAACATTTAATTGAACTATTTTGTCTCCTGTATTATAAATACTTTTAAAAGATGCCTGGTGGTAGCAGCACATGTAAAATAGAACGTTCTGCACACGAACGTCGTTACTGAGAACATAGTCAGCCATGCATAACAAACACATATATCCTGTCCTTATATTATAAGGACGTATAGACCTGCAGATTCTTTGTGTTCAGAGAAGCCCCACGGTTTCGCTCCGTGCTATACATTCAGCTGGTTATTGAGAAGGTGACATTCGATTCCGTCACAGTCCACTCTAGTAGGTGGTTACCAATGTTTCGGAGGAATGTCTTCACCGTGAAGTCACGTGCTGTATCAGCACAGGTTAATGAGTCAGTCAATCTCAACTTTAGCCAATGACAACTGTAATTGTCTAAGAAGCACTCAAACCGGATTTTACCTTCATGGTTCCTTGCCGGGATTAACCAATTCATTAATACTACTGCGAGTCTTTTTATACCTTTCTTGGATCCTCGTCGTCATTTTTAATTTCATTGAGAATAATTCGATATTGTCCTGCATATGCGATCCAGCTAGTAGTGAAACTGTAAGCAGTCGGTATTCCAACCCTCTGCATATCCTCTTTCTGATAGGTTTCGATTATCATGTAAGTGACATGTTGATTGACGCGTCAAATTATGAATAGGGACAGTCTTTGTTAATAAAACGTTCCACCACGTGTTCATGTTTTTTTTCCCCTGTCAGAATTTACTGGCAGTAATTTCGTTAATTTCTGTATTCAGTTTCAGTTCTGTAAATGAACTCCTTTAAAAAGGCTGTTAGAGGATGAACATGACGCAGTTAGTCTTGTCGAAATCAGGCGATTGAGCATTCAGGAAGGAGCGAGCTATAGAACACATGTTTGAAGTTGCTGTTGCAAGATATTCAGATGTGAGGCGTGTTCATGTGAATTAGAATATCCTGATTTTCCAGGCGCATTCTTTGTGATTTCCCATATCCAGTTATCCTTTATATGCATTAGAGTCGGAATATTTTTCCTAGTATTTTTTCAAGTACTCATTACGTCGAAAAATGTTTCAAATTCCATATGTAAGTCTTAATGAGGTCTGTATTTTATATAATGTACTAATCTTAAGGAGAATATGTGGTCCAAAGAATGAAGAGGGAAACTGGCGAATCAGATATAATGATGAATTATACCATTTATATAATGAGCCTGACGTAATTAAAGTAATAAAGACAGGAAGAATAAGGTGGCTGGGACACCTGTATAGAGCCAGTGAAGCAAGAAAGTAACATTTACCAATATAGAAGGGACAAGAAAGAGAGGGGGAGCCCCCCCCCCCCCACAATTGGGTGGCTTGATGGTGTAGAACAAGATCTTCAAGCTCTCGGAGTCCAGGGATGGAAAAGGAAAGTCATACATAGGGATCAATGGAAGGGAATTGTTGGGGCGGTCAAGGCCTGTAATAGGCTGTAGAACCCGTGATGATGATGATGATTAATTTTTAGCTGTGAACGTGTTTTGAAATTATTGATAAAAGCAGGGGTCATACTGGGTCGATACGAACCGAAATTTGTCGACGCATTTTGGTAAGACGCCTGAATAGCGCGTTTAATTCAAATATGCTTTTTTATGAAACATTCGGACACACACGTCCTCCTCCTCTGTATGCTTTCACTTCATATATCTTGTGAAATTAATTAGATAAGAAAATGTTTCACAAAACAGATCATAGTTGTTAAGTTGACCAAAATGCAGTTATGAAAGTTTCTCTTCGTATTAATTTACCATTACGCCATTACGTCAAGCCCCGTAGTAAAGTTGTCGAAGTTGTGCATGTTCACTGATGTGTTATGTTTTACTGTATTATAAGACGTGTGTCGCGACAAAATTAATAGAAACATCGCCTTTAACGTTTGATCACAATGTCCCTAAGCTTTAGGTATTATTAATAGCTTTAAGTTGAAGTTTTCATCCTTAACAGAACCACGGAGTGGTCCAGCATGCGATTCCTCTAGAGCCGGTAGTTAATCTGTTTTCCTTCGGGAGGCGTTTGTCCAAACTATGTTCCTCGTGCTGAAACCTGTTTCTATATTCTGCAGCGTTAATACCGGCCACTATTTAAGGTTATCGCTGCACAGATGAATGGTTGAATTTACAATTCTTTAAAAACGAAATGGTTCTTGGGGGTCTTTCGACATTTTTCTTTCCGTTTTTCTCTTCACAGATTCATAGAAACGTTAACGATTTCCGAGTCAGACTTCAGAGTTTTTGGACGAATTTTAGACTGAATCTGAGGCATGTGGCATAGCAGAGGGACCTCAGTGGCTCAGTTAATCGGATTGCACTGTATCTTTTTCTCAAGCAGCAAAGACGGTGCACACTTTGCTAAATGAGGCGGCAGGCAAGTTGGACAAGCGATAAGGTGTTATCGCTCGCTGGCTGTAATTAAATAGCATCTCACAGGCTATAAACCGCTGCGCCTGCCTGTGCATTGCTAGGCTACAGCTTTGTACGTACTCTTTAATTTACTATCAGAGGGCTAGAGACCAACTTCTTCTTGTCAATCATCTTTTTATTGTTTCTCCATACTCATGTCACCGCCCGGTGAGGTGTGCGATGACCCTGACCAAACCACATTTTCGTGCACCCGGTCCTGAGTTAGGGGATTTCGTCTCTGACTCTGAGTAAAGATTTTTGTAGCTTGTTTAGTACATTGTATGATGCCGATAATATTAAAATGTTCCAAAGGAATAGAATGTGATGGTATGGTATGTACAGGATTGATCTGGCGTATTTTTCTGATCGCGGCAATAAACCTTTGGGTTCTATAAAAGGCGGGGAATTTCTAACAACTGACCGACCATTAGCTTTTGAAGAAGGACACAATCATCGTAAGGAGCTATCCAGAAAATATGACGGCTGCTAAAGATGACTCAAGGTGTCGAGTCAGTTATGTGTAAGTGGTTACTGTGTTTGCAGAAATAAGCTTGCCAAGCCAGTGAAGCCCTCGGAATACCGGGGTGGTGGTCCGCCGTCTGTGATTTATATACAGTAACCGCAGGACCAGAACTAGGCCAGACCCTTTTCCTGTGACTCATTTGAAGAACGTTTCTTCTTGTACATGTTTGGTCTCTCTCTTCGACGTGTCTTTTCGTTTGTTAAAGAAACAGGCATGGGTTGGATTTCTTTACCACGAGTCTCAAGTCTCGGATAGCTCCAGCTTCTCTTCCCAGAAGGATTGCCAGGTCGTTTCGGCCACAAGATTGGCTTTATACTGTTCGTCGACGTCTGCTTCTCATGCAAGTTTCTTCGGCAAATTGCTAAGGAATATGCTAAACATTCTGACTTGAAATGTGTGCTCGTCTTTATACGTATACGTTCTGTATATTGCGGATAGAATGACTATACTATAAATAACAAAGGCCGCATCTGCCCCACTGTTGTCAGTCGTATTTCATAACAACATCCCCAGGCCTTGAACTAAACTTTTGCGGTCGAGAACTACGGTAACACTCGTGAAGCCACGCTTTGTTCCAGATTGTCGATAATCCTATGCTCCCTACCTGTTGCTTTCTTATTCGTCGACCTCATATGGTTGGGTGAACCTGGGAGGTAAATGACCTTGGGTGACCTATATCCTTCGTTTGTTTTATTTGTTCTCTCGCATTTTACCCTCTGCTGCTTTCTCCTATTAGACATTTTATAGCATTTCTTTGACTAATTACATTTGCACCAATTTTTATCGCTGGTTTTCGTTTTAATTGCATCTGTTATTAACACCCAGAACTTTATTTGCAGCTTATCTGCATTTACTTCTGTTGAACAATTAACTGTTGTAACAGTCAAATTGTGTCTTCAATAAATTACGCATCTTTGCAGTCGCTGAGCATATTATTATGGCCGTCTTTAGGGGTGGACGAGATTGGTGGCTCCCCAACCTGCCGAGCTGAAGGGGACACCAAACCGATTTCTGTAGTTTGCAACATTAGGTGTTGCGCTGGCTTCTGTCACTATGCAACGAAGAGACATGATGATATCTATGACGAAGATAATGTTGGTGATAACATTTTGGAGGGGTGGTTATCATGGTCTGTATCTGCAAGGTTCTTCCTTGTGATTTGACGAGAGAGGAAAACGCCATTAAAAATCTTGTCAGGGAAGTCGGTACCCAGCCGAATTTGACACGCGTGCTACCACAATGTCTTGATAGTTCGGAGGTATTTCTTTAAATATAATATCGAGTAAGCTTTTGTTGTCTCCTGTATTTACGTAAGAGGAGGTTCAGCTAGCGGTTAAAACTGTAAGTCACATGTATAGACGTATCAGTAAATGAAATGGTCATTAGCATGTAGAGGTCTTTTATAGCAAACTCAGTTACTTTTTGTAACATACGTTATACTCTTTTTAAAATATTATTACAATTGTTTTTTGAAGTTGGCGAACGAATCTGTGATTGGATCGCATTTGGAAGGACACTGGCAATCTTAACTGGGAGTATTCATTGCTTTCCTCAGTTCATCCAAGCAAATTCCAAGGCGGTTCCTTATCACGATTGCTACATCCACTATTTTTCTATCGTCTTTCATAATCATTTATCACCGCCAAAGTACTAGGCCATAACAAAGAACATAAAAGGCCACAGAAACCTTTAAAAGGAGACTTAGTAACTTACCGCAGATTCTGATTTAGGGGGTTCGGAGGAGACGCCTGCTGTTTTGGACATGTACAAATGATACATCATTGCTTGCAGTTAATCTCTCATTACTTTTCTTATTATTGTTAGGGCACTGTTATTATTGCATTCGTTTGACGTATTGGTAATTACGGAGAACTTGTCTGAGGACAAGTCCGACTGTGAATTACTTAAATAATAAGTGCCCATGGTTGTTTTGTTTATAGATTCTGTTCAGCTTGACGAAGAACGTGAGGCCAAGAAGTAGAACGCGTCTTAATGATAAACGCTTGGAAGGATGTATGTACATTGCAACAACAGAAATTGAACTTCGCATTGAAAGATTGCGTAAAAAAAACGTGGCTAAATGCTCTGCTAATAACGTCTGAGAAAATGAGTAATATGCGGACCAGTTTGCAATAGAATGCCAAATTTCGTAGCATTTCAAACGAATTTTCATGTGGCCTTTGGTCTAGGGAAGTTTGAGAGAAAACCTATTTTAGGTGCTGGCCAGATGCGTATTATCACAGCTCGCACTAAAGAGTCATTTGAGTAGAACCAACTTAAATAGTCGAATACGCACATTTTACAAAAATATATTTCAGTATTTCGCAATGATACACGTGAAAGGATTTGGGAACCATTGGGTTTGAATGAAATTGCAAGATTCTGACCCTGTGAGAAATCTTAAAAAACCAAGGGAATTTTACTCATCTCCATCTGCTGTCGAGGTCGTCTCATGGCGTGGTGCTTAAACACCAACGATAGTTTAACCTTACGTGGTGAAATTTACATTCAATAGCATGAGATTGTACCACAAAACATGTTTCTTTGCACTGTTTGTTTATTAATCTGCTGCTACGTCTTTTAATTTACATTAACGACACACGAGAATTCTGAAATTGTGGAGATAACGAACAGTGAATCCATTGACGTATAAGTGTGACGTAAGAAGGTCATGACGTCTGTGATGGCAAAATAGTGCTCTTCAATGTAGGCTTTTATTTCTAGCACAAGTGCCAAACAAACAACAACTTGCAGAGAGCTGCCAGTCACGAACTGAAGAATACTTTAGCAGCGGGCACAAGTCTGTAATGATGGTCCATTTTGCATCGTAATTAATGTATCATCACATAGTGGAAACGTCAGTCACGGTGACTGCGTGGGTAAAGTTGCGTACGGTCTTGGACTTATTGAAAAGTAGGATGACGTGTTCGAATCCTGATCAGTGCAGTCTACATGTTCGCGTTTTTCTGCGTCGTGTTGTGTGATGCTCTGTGTAAATGAGGAGTTAACCCGCGGGATTCATGTGGCGGCGCGCGTATATTTACTGTAATATTGTATCGCTCTGTGCGATATAAAATACGATTTCTTAATTATATCGGTATTTGTCGATACGTGTCGCTATGTGCAGGTGTTCAGTTTAATAAATAAAATTAAACATGATACTGAAAGTCTGATCAAGCTAAACAAATGAGTCAAATATCCGAGTAATGAATAATTTTGTTAAAGTAATAAATTGAATAACACAAGAACCTATTTGCAATAGCAAGTTAGTACCATTTTTAATAAATTGTCATGAAGTTTCAGTAAGTTGCCTTTGTTTGTAACCTTGGGGCCCGCGAGTCGATAAGCAAGTGTGAATGTCGGAAAAAAATTGGAAAGGGTTGAGAACCGCTGGTGCAGAGAGAGGTTTTGCGATGCGAGGAGTCCCACCAAATATATAAAGGGATTTGTTGTTTCAGAAATTATTCTGAACCGTAGCAGGGTTAAGGGTCAAATACGTTATCGCTGAATGGAATGCTTCATTCCTTGAACGGCGCTTTCGATGGCCGCGTTTGTACAAATCCGCTGGTTGATTTCATTGTCATTGGGTGCATAGTATAAACTGCCCCGCTGGCTCACTGAGTTGCGTTCTGTTTTACAGACCTTCCTCACCATTTTGACTCCGGGGGCGTCAAGATAAGGCCTCTCTCTCATGGTATAACACCCGGAAAACATACTGGCAAGTTTTTGTTTCACGTTTTACACGTTTTCAATATACGCGGCGATTAGCAGGAACGCAAATCCACGTGTAACGAGAGTCATCTGTGTGTATTCTGTATAAATTGATACACTTAGAATCTACGAGTCGAAACGTGATTGTTATGTGGATTCTATTTTTGTGAGATGGCACCAGAGGACGTGGTCAAAAGACCAGCGTTTTGAAGTTTCTTGCCGTTTCTCTCTTCAAGCTGAATGACCCTTTTAGAACGAGTTTACTCCTGGTGGGAACTGCGTGGTATTTTTCATGTTTTCATCGACTAATCTTTCGAAAATGCTGATTGTGATAAAATACGTGAAGTACTTTTCAGAACAGGGAACGTTTGGTTTTTTCGTTCGCCTAAAATGTTAAATAACTGCAGCAAATAATTGTAGCACGGTCAGGGCAAATGCGTATGGGGCTAGACCGTGTTATTAATAACTCTTTAATTTTCATGACAAGTTCTTTACTCAAAGAAGGTTTTACGAGACAGGTAAATGCAAGCTGAATTACTGAAGACTTTGTTGTCTTATCTGCCTTGTCGGCAACTTTTCATTATCGCGTGTCGTATTGGCTATTCATATCTGTCGAGGGCCGCAGAAAGAAATCAATTCTGTATAGAGAAAGGGAAACTATTTCTTTATCTAAGGCGTGTTAGTGGTATTCGTTTGAAAATAGATAGTTGTTGTATTTCTCCCTACTACTGAGCCTATTGCAAAGGCGTTTGTTAGCTTTCAGACTTAATAAAGTTTTGGTTTGAGGCGATTGTTTATTTTATAAAACTTCTGGTTTAACACCACAGTACTTTGCTTATTATTTTGTTACTCGCATATTTAAAATTGTTTGTACAACAGTGCAATGTGGTTTTGTGCAATACTCGATTTTAAACTTACTGACCCACATTTACTACATTTTTTCATTGAAATATTTCTTTTGCAATTGTTCACCCATACGTTTACATAATTTATCAGCCATGATGACGTGTGCTCCAAAATATTTGCCATTTGACTCTCAGCGCGAGCATGTTACATTGCAAAACATTTACAATTGAATAAAAATTTTCTTGGATATTATCCATCGTCTAGTAAATATAAAACGTAAAACGACGTTTCGGAGAGGGGACGCTATCTCCGTCTTCAGGTTCCTAGTGGGCCCAACTGTGTAGGAACCTGAAGACGGAGATAGAGTCCCATCTCCGAAACGTCGTTTTACGTTTTATATTTACTAGACGATGGATAATATCCAAGAAAATTTTTATTCAATTGACTCTTCACCATCGTCAAGAAGTTTTAGATTTGAAAAACATTTACAGGTTTGCTAATTGTAGGTCTGTCTTTTTAGATATCAGTATCAGCATTAGTCTGTGTAGCAGGTGGCAGGCAGGTTCCTAACTGTTCCTTGCCACGAAACCACAGTGTGTTCGCAGAACTATGACAGCTTCCACACTTTGATGCTTTTAGGGCATTTCAAGTCTGAGCATCCGCGACGAGACTGTCGTGTCGCTCTGTTCTTGTGTTGAACTCCAAAACCACTTAATGCATTTTTGGCACGGTCAACTTTAGGGTGGGGGAGCTAGCCGGACGCCCATGGTTCGAGCTCGACATTTCGCAAAAAAATTACCTTCTGTTTAGACGCAGTCCTTCCGTCCGTCCGTCTGTCCGTCCGCAGACATGCAACAATTCCAGAACGTCCGAACTGATTTTTTTAGTTGTTTTTAACCAAAGAAGTGCTGGCTGTATATTTTATTAATTTTGCTTTGATATGCGTCACATATTCTACTCTTGCAATCGTGTGTTTAGCACGAAGTTACCGTTTGTTCTTTGATACACACGGAGTTACGAGATTATATTGAAGTGTTACGAAGTAGTTCTCTACCTAATGATGGCGAATGCCGCAGCGGTTAATGATTGGTAGTAACGCCTTCATCTGTCTCATGTTGATTCTTTACACGTGCAGTATGTAGAGTTTCTTTTAAAGGAAATTTGCATTTAAATGATCATAATAGCTCCAGATCGGATCGGCAAAAAAACCCAGAAGTGTGTAAAGTGTATGGCGACGACGATTTAGAAGACGATAACGAAGGGTCAGAGAAAGGTGATTGAATGTATCATAGTGAGGGATTGAATTCTATGAGACCGCACTTACTTTACGTTGAATGACAAAGGAAGGCGATCGCTATACACGTGCTCGCGTGCCGCAAAGAAAAGGAAGGAGGCTCAGAAGCAAATGCCCATTACTGAAAAATAAACTTTCATTTACAAATATAGATCGTGTTAAATAATATTTTTGTTTGTGATATTTATTTCATGCCGTGGTATATTCTCTTCGTAATTTAATAATATAGCAAATTGATTTGATATTTACTCTCGTGGTTTTTTTTTTACAAAGTCTTCGGTATTATCCGATATTTTCGATTATCTAACCGTCATTATGTCTTGTTTAGGTCGGATAATTGTGAGTTTACTGTGTTTTTATTATAACTGTAGTTTATCATCCATTAATTGTCATTGTTATGTCAGACCAAAGGAGAGATGGCCTCTTTCTCCATTTGTTTTCTTGGCTCAAGGCATTATAATTAAACTGACGACGTCAACTTACTTGGCCATGTTGTCTCACACTTGGTAGATTTTTCTCTCAGTGCTGTTGAATGTGGTATTGTTTATCCTTTTATTGTTACAAACGAACTATTAATACTCCTTTCAAAAGATATTCAGCTGGCGACTACTTACTATTATAAGATTCCTTGTTTATTTATGAATGGGTTCTTTCGTATAAGGAATGAATCATCTGTTTATGCTGCATTTGATAACCTTGATGCTGCTGTAATGGAAACCATGTATTTATCAATTCCTTATCGACTTTGTTTGAAGAATCCTTGTAAATTCTTCATATTTCAAGTACCAGTGTTTTCATTTATTATACACGACCGACAGTGTTTGTCATTCATTTGAGAACACATTGAAAACTACATGATTTCAATTCCATTAACAGTTTAATCATCTTTCTTGATTATGTTACTTTATCGTATTGTCAAGGAAATGTTTATATCGTGTATTTTAATCTTATCTGTTCCTTTGACCTCGTTCACATGCCTTGCAATAATCAGTCAATTTATGCTTTCTGATTATGGATTATCTGCTTGCTACGCAAATTGGTTCCATATTTATTCAACAGATAAAAATGGCTGTCTTCTGGGTTATTGCGCCTTGCGCCGTGTAGTCTGGTTGTCGTTTACCGACGTCTCAAAGGTGCTTGCCTCCATCAACAAGGCGATCACCACCATAATGATGCCCCCAAGCAATGGGCAGCTTCTACCAACGAATGTATTATTTCGAAAAGGAACTTACGTGTAATGCATTGTAGCAATTTGTCCTTCAGCTTTACCCAGTTGTATGTGATGATCTACATATAGTCTTCACGTGGCGGTGCAGGGTGTAACCTACGATGTCACTTTTAGGCGCTTAAAGTGCACGGGGCAAATATATGCTTCAGTTTTATGGTAACAGATGGGAACAGTCATGTTTGAAATCTTATTAGCAGAATCAGACCCGTTGACTTGTCTGAAAGCCGCTCTGTTGTGTTTCAGTTACTGCAGGGCCCTCCACTTTGCACGGGTATCTACCCGTTGAGTCACCCAACCTTTTGCGTGTTTGCACAGGAGGAGATATATATTGTAATTGTTTAATTACGTCTTTAATTTCTTAACGTAATTTTTGCTCATTTTGTGTAATTACTTTTTTTATTTAATTAAGATATCTGGACTGGTTAGTTTTAAACAATTTTCTTTTAATTATCTGGCAGTGATTGTCTTTCGTCGGGTGACAGCTGTACACTTTGAAGTTAGAGGAGGCAGCTCCTAATACACTTTCCTGTGATATTCTTCCGCAAGTCTGCTCCACAGCTTTGATTTGAAATTATCGGCTTTCAAAAATTGTTAAAAATCAGGCTTTTTCAAACAGTCGTGTAACTGCAGTGGCTTGTCTACAGCCGAGGGAAAGTAGGAAGGCAGATATAATTTATAACTTATTTTGTTTTCAATTAAGATGCAATATATATAGGCTTTCAAACTGCCCAAGGGATTGTACAACTGAAGCATCTCTTCCTCATTGCTCGAATCCCCGTTGGTCAGTTTTTACTTAGCCTAGCCCTTCTTCCGACCCTATATATCAGCTTCCCAACAACTCCGTTGTTGCCCTACAGATGTAGACAGTATGTTTTGTCTGAAACGTCATGGTCTGCGTACAAGTTTACGAGGGGTTACGTTCCAGCAGACCAACTTCGACAACTGGAACGAATTTTAATTGCTTTCTTCAGACTTTAAGACTATAAAATGGGTAATTATACAAGAAAACAAAAACTTTTTTTACAAACGAATCTTGCTAGATTACATGAATAGCACACATATTTAGAAAAGTAAATGTAAGAATGAGATCTAGCATCAGTAATATCATGATCAAGACAACTGTATTAAATCCAAACATAATTAGTTTCGTTTGAAATATTCTGTACGTATTAAAATGTCCCCACGGCATGGCGCGTCCTCAAGTTACGGATGGAAGAACAACCTCCATTTATGGAGGTTAGCTTCGAATATATTGAATAAGCAGTCGCGGACAGCCGACGAGGGATGATCCTTCAGCTTGGGGGTTGGGCGTGAGGCTAACAACCTTTCACAGTAAAAAACAGCGTTGTTATGAAAAAGTTACCAAAGCCTCGTAACAGGACGGATTCTTTGACAAGACCATGATATTTCCACAGGACAGGGTCTGGCGGAGAGCTTTGGTCAGTTCGGTGATGAACCTCTGGTTTCCGTAAGCCATCGAGTTGGTTAGTTTGTATTAAAATCTAGTGCACTACATTAGTTTAGTAACATAAATATGGTTCGAAGAATTAATGTGTGAACTTAGTGTCTGTTTGAAAATGAAGTAATTGTGTAGATAATATTAATAAATAATAGAACAGAAAACGCAGCCGAAATGTACAGTGTGAGATTAGGAAGATGGCTGTCTTTTGGGGTGCAGCGCCGTGCTTACTCATCATCGCGCTGGTGATGGAGGCTGTAAGGACTTCTGTAACCTCGATAAACTTCTACCAGACAACACGGCTCTGCAACCCAGAAGACAACCATCGTCATTCATTCTCGCCTTCGTGCGACCTCAGATCCTACTTCGTGTAAGATTACTTCGGAGAACTTTACTTCCACTGGAGTAAGATCTAATTACGGTGACTACCAACCAGTCCTACCAGGCCTGGTTAGACTTCTTTACCCACGAGCGTTTGCTACCGGTTGCTTACCAGCTCAGGTCGGGAATACGGAGTTGTGTCTTCGTGAGTGATGTTGTCGCTGAGACTCTTGAAGCGTGTTGCGAATGTTTTGTAGTGATTGGAAAGGTTCGGGTGAGTAATTTGAAATGTAAACCTCAAATATGTGTATTTCTAATAAAATTGTAGAATGTTAGTTTGTTTTTATGGACAAAAGTTTGCAGTGAAGTTACGTATAGTGATTCATGATTTAGCTGCACACCTGTCATAGTGTCATATGAGATGGGAGATTATCATGATCGATGTGAAGGTGTTAATTAGAAGGAAATAGTAGTGGCCTATTTTATGGTGGCATTGTTCTAATAAAATTGACGAAAATCACTCATAATTTCAGGTAGGCGGTAATACGGCTGCGCTACAAACCGGTTATCTTCAGAACATAAATTTTGTGTGTTTCCGTTATCACTGTGTTGTTCCTCCGTTTGCTTCTTTGTTAGTGTCCTGAAACTGCATTTGAAAGGAACGATTATGATGAAAATTAATTTTGAATATTGTGCCCATCTGGGAATAATTTTGACGTCATATTTATGTAATTCCTCCTATCAGCTGGTCTGAATGGAATGTGAATAATTTTTAACTAAATTCATAATCGTCATAAATCAAAGCAGGGTTTCCAAAGTGTGATCGAATATAAAGTTTAAGAAGAAAATGCTTCGCGTATAGTATATAAGTTTATTCGGTCAAGAACCTTATACCAGGGTGGTTACACAAAATATATTGTTATTTTGCGTTTTTATTGCATGTTTACTCATTGCAATTAGAACTCAGAACTTAACTGTCGTGAAAGATTAAAAATGCATATAAATTTTGTATGACAGTTTTAATACCAACGTGTGATCTGTAAGATCTTTAATATTAAATATGTCAGTATCGTGGTACTCTGTCCATGATTGCTAGAAATGCAATATTTGGCGCTGTGATGAGTTATGATTTCTGACAATTTTAATAAATGCAATTTTAAAACCAGAATGGCAACAACATGAAGTATGGAAGTAAACGTTCAGAGGATATTTATTTAGTTATTGTCTTATGAAAATTTTTCGTTAACCATTGCAGACAGACTTGTGAAATTATGCTCTGTAACATAGTGAATAAATTAAGAAAATCTGTTTCTATTTACCTGTAGAATTAGCAACTATGTTTCACAAGATGGTTAGGTCCGCTGTTGTACATGTTTCTATGATTTTTGTCATGGAAAAACTTAAAGTTTATTAACGATTGGGAAGGAATCAGCAGTGTTCGACATAGGACTTGGAAAATTGATTTTCTCTAAATATTAAACGTATTAATTATGATTTCATCATAAGTGATAAACTACATTGTTAGACGTAGATCAAGTTTCCACACATACGCAATTTTCGAATACTACTACTGATTTTTTTAATTTCATGCAAAATTAAGATCGATCACTTTTTTCAACATTATTAAGCGATATAAAATTTCCACCGACCATAAGTTTTTTTATACATTTTGAGAGCCATGTCTCGCCGTTACGTAATTTATCACATAGGCTGTCTCCTGACAATTACATAACCGTGAAATGGCTTCACGTTTTATTAGTTCTTCACAGTTGTTCCCTCACTTCCAGTAGTGACGAAACAAAATAAATAATGAAGGCCATGTTGAAGAAAAGCAGACTGGTAGTACCAGTTTTTCGTTGGTGTAAGCCTGCTCACAAAATGTTAAGGCGGGTGAAACAATATCATTAAGAACGGGTGGACCTGATCAAAATCAGTTTGAAAGTACTGGTATTATAATGCATCTTCTTATTGAGTTAGGAGTGGTGGAAATAACTAACTAACTAGATGGCTTACTTAACGGAACTCACCAAAGCCCTTCACCGGTCCCTGTCGTGGAGAGAGAGGAAAAAAATAGAAAAAATAACTCCTTCAACTCCTATCTCCCACAGATCCCACCTCATATTATCCTCCCATCTACGTCTAGGTCTCCCCAGCGGTCTCTTCCCCTCAGGCTTCCAAACCAATACCCGGTGCACACCTCTTGTCCCATCCATGCGCGCTACATGCCCAGCCCACCTCATTCTTCTCGACTTAATCACCCTGACAATACTGGGGGAGGAGTACAAAGAGTGGTAGAAACTCGTTGCAAAAAAAAAAAAAAAACGAATTGGGCATTACGTTATTGCTTTTATACGCGCAAAATTGAGTCAAAATAATTATTTTTATAAAATCGAGGCGGGAGTTCCGTTTTGTAATTTACTTTGTATAAATTCGAGGACGTATGTCGTGTGTTCTCTTAAGGTCAGGGACTAGGGGAATAAAATAATCCAGTTCTGAACAGTTACGTTAGCAGTTTGCGAAATTTTGTCCATTTGAATACAAGGACGAGTGAAAGAAAATAATTTCAACAGAATCAAGTTGTATGTTTGCGTAAGAGTAAGGAGGTGTGGAACAAAATCAGATTTGGAGTAGAGATTTTGTGAGGTTTCATGATGACGTGACTTCAAAAGCGTGTGAAACTAAAAGTACGTGAGTAGTTCCTGTTATTGTAGAGGCCCATTTGAGACACGAAAATACACCGCGATATAAATTGGACTGACTGGTCGAAGCCCATCCGCGTTGTGTACAGGGCATGCATCCAGTTTGTGGGTGATGCAGCTAAGGGGCCTTGCCAATTGTTACGCAAGATTCGGCGTCTAAAATAGTCTTGTAAACGCAACATCTTGACCCAAATAGTGTTGGCATCCTCATGTACGTTGTTAGAAATATCGTCCTTGAAGGGAATTTCTTAGTTTTGTTTTTCCCTCTTGATGTAATGCCACTTTCGTTTGGCAGGAGCAAATTTATTTGTTTTTATATTCCACTTCGTACCCAACATACCAAGAGCCTGTTTAAAATTACATTTGCATATGTGTTGCTCACTTTATTCATGAATAATGCCGGCCGGAGCGTGAAAGTGAGTAGTGTCTTGAAGTGACAATGTTGGTTACCTGTTTCTGAAGCCAAATTCTGAGAACATACACACCCTTGTCTGTGCGTTACTATATAGTAACTGCGTTAGCTTTACCATTACTTACACGAATTATAGGCTTCTTACACGATTATAATAATTTACTTATTTACTCCGTACCCATATCGGTAGAGGTTTTAATCCGATTTCAGATCTAATTATTCGTGTGTAAAATACGTACTTAAAACGGCAAGTTATGGGAGACGATAAACTGGCAATAACTAGGTCTGTGAAGTGAGTTTCATCCATGGATAATTCTTTTATTTGTTACACAATTGAATCGGCATACGGACATGTAACAAACACTTTGTAAGACAACAAGATACCACTATAAAGTTAAGTTGTGTTCATTGGGTGAATCTCCGTATAACGCGGGGTTTGGTCCCACCACTCGCAGACCAGTCCAGTAGTAGATAAATGTGGTTATATGTATAATTTTTCCTATCTCTGATAAATCAAACACCCCGCATCATTTTGCAGCGATATACACCTCCGGTGAGTGGCCCAAGGACTTTCTGGAAGTAACAATGATTCCATTACAGAAGAAAAAGAATTCCAAGAAGTGCGGCGATTACAGGACCATCAGCCTAATCTCACATGCAGCGAAGATAATGACTAAAATACTGACTAAAAGACTAGAAAAGAAGATAGAGGAAGTGATGGGAGACGACCAATTTGGATTCAGGAGAGGAAGAGGAACCAGAGATGCCATCGGAGTTATGAGAATAATTTCAGAGAGAGTTCTCGATGTCAAGGAAGAAGTATGTGCCTGCTTCATCGACTGGAAGAAGGCTTTCGATCGAGTAAAATGGAAGAAATTAATGAGGATCCTACAGAGAATTGGAATTGATTGGAGAGATAGAAGACTAATCAAAAACCTGTACATGCAGCAAAAAGTCAAAGTGAGACTGGACTCAGGAGACACCAACAGCGTTGAGATAGGTAGAGGTGTAAGACAGGGATGCTGCTTATCACCAATTCTTTTTAACCTGTACGGGGAATGGCTTATCAAGGAAGCTCTGGAGGGAACAGGAGACTTCAAAATTGGAGGAAGAGTGATAAAGACTGTAAAGTATGCAGACGACTTAGTAATAAATTATTCAAATCACACGTCAGAAAGTCTTAGTCTCTTTTTCTTTTCTTTTTTGACAACAGTCAAATTTGTCGACAGTCGAGTTTGATGTTTTCACATCTATAACAGAAATTTCCTTTTTATACAATCCAGAAAGAGAAGGGAAAAAGACTTAAAAAGGCAATGTGACTATTTTCCGTTTACGTCTTACATTTTATTTCCATATCCACGTTTCAGGAACAGAAATACCTGGAGAGTTTTGAAATGTGGTGTTGGTGAAGGATAGAGAAGATCAGGTGGACGGATCGAGTGACCAACGAAGAAGTATTGAGGAGAGTCGACGAGCAAAGAAACATTCTGCAGGCGATTACACGAAGGAAAGCTAACTGGCTGGGACATATTATGAGAAGGAATGGATTACTGAGTGATATCACCGAAGGCCAGGTTGAAGGAAAGAGAGGACTAGGAAGAAGATTGATACAGCTAACCGACGACCTTAAACAAGGAAAGAAGATGACGTTCCAGGAATTAAAACGAGAAGCCGAGAATAGGGACAACTGGAGAGCTCTTTTTGGGCAGAGCAATGGACCTGTCGTAAGACAGAACACTTAATAATAATAACACCACAAGACATACGGCTGAGTTAAAGTAATACTTCACAACCACATATCGTATATACACATATAATACATGTCATATCTAGCAGTTTTGCAACCTGTAATAAAAAAAATTTCTAGTTAGAGATTACACACACACCTGGACTCACTAACTTGTGTTTGCAGTTTCTTAACTGTTTAACTAATTTCAAGAAAACAAAACATTTTAAATGTTATCATCATTTGAGACGAAATCGGGACAATGAATAAATTATTGTCCCAGTGCAGTGATTTCAGATGTGTAATCGTACCTGATGATGGCCACATTGGGCTGAAACATGTAGTTAAAAAAAATTAACTGTGTGTGGAAAATGGCTGACAAGAATCAAGAAGAATGGGTATAAAATACCATTGCTTGATGCAAGAAACCAAGAGAAAATGACCGTAATTGGCGTCGATATTCATTAATAAGTAAAATTGTCCTTCTGCTTAATTTAGCAACATACCCTGAATACATTTCTGTGCTTAATTAAGCACTGTTCGCTTGATAGGAGGCTGGCTTGGCGTCAAAACTGGTCTGTACGCGGTGACGAAGAGAAAAATCCTTGCCTTTGCTAGGTGTCGAAGCCCGGTCGTTCAACGCAAGCCCAGTCGCTGTTGTAGTTTATTATGATTTAGTGTTCTGTCTGACGACAGGTCCATTGTTCTGCCCAAAAAGAGTTCGCCGGTTTTCCCTATTCTCAGCTTCTCGTTTTAACTCCGTTGTAGTTTAGGAATCTATAAAATGTGCAGTCCTCAAACTCTTCTCGGACCGTCATTCATGGTACATATGCACGTGAGCCTGTAACTTATTTTTTTATTGATGCAGAAGGATGGCGACTTCCCCTTTCGAGTATACAAGAAAGTGTGGAACGTTCTGTGATGTAATTTGAAATTGTTCGGGGCTTCTGTTTTGATTGCAGTTCGGACTAGATAAATGAAATGCCGTTTCACATAGGACCATCTTCACTTTTACCAGTTTTCAGCTTTAAAAAACAACGTACTTCGTTTCGAATTATATCTCCCTCTAACAAGTTCGTAATATCTTATTTTGTTTTAATTACAAATACAGTCGAAATAAGGCTGTAGTACGATATTTTCCGTCGTATTTCTTCGCGGGGAAGCAGTTGCTTAGCAGTCATAAACGGTTTCTTTTACAAAATTTTCCTTGCAAATGTGATATACAGAATGTTACATTTAAGACGCAGCCCTAACTGCAACTTTTAGCTTTGGCGACGTCAGTGTAGAACGAACAACGAGTTGCTTTTTTGGTGTTTATTCAACGTTGCGGGCCGCGTCACTTCTTTGTCATTTACCGTCCGACGCTTAACATGTATCCTGTCACAAACACTTTTGTGTCGAAATTTTGTTACCAGTCGTCGTATTCTTGTCTTGTTAAATACTTCCTGATTAGCACACAAATTGCTTAATGGTTCATGAGGTGCAGCATACGATTTTGTTGCAAAGTAGTGTTCGAGAATGAACAAACATTCTGCTCGTGAATACACCATGATCGCCCATGCACAGCAGCGGCCTAGCAACAAGGGTGATTCCCGAGACTAGGGTCCTCTAAATCAGTGGTTTCTACCTGGGGTACGCGTACCCCCGGGGGTACGCGAAGACATCTTAGGGGGTACGTGAAATTTAAAAATATATATATATATATATATATTATTTTATGATAAACACAGAATAATTAGGGCCAGATTTAGGGTTAGCCACAGGAGAACCGGACGTAAGGACATTCGATTTGGAAGCGCCATTTCTCTCTCTCTCTCCTTTATGCGATTCTTATCTGGGCGGCAGAAACAATCTCAATCATCTCATTAACAGGTCTGAACCACATTAATTAATAATTGATAAAATATTTAAACATATAATTTTACTTTGCTAAAACACCTTTGTTCCTTTATTAATTTTTATGTGATAGGCAATAATATATTTGTTATATAATAGCTTGATTCTCCTTTTTCTCATTTAAAACTTATTATTTAATACATTATTTTGGATGTAATTTATTTAATTTATTTTAAATGTAGATTATATAGTATGTATAACTTGAATTATACACCAACAACTTTGGGGGTACAAAGTTGAAGAGAAATTATATCTGGGAGGGGGTACGCGAACAAAAAAGGTTGAATACCACTGCTCTAAATCTATTGTACGGTTTGTGGGTATGTGTTTGCATTACTGACGTAGAACCTGATAATTTTTTATCAACTCAGGGAGGTGGGTGTCATCTGTTCTTGGAATTCCTTGCAAGCATTCCTGATTAGGACTTCTCATTATGATGCAGCTGTTCATGTTCTCAGGTTTTATTCTCAGAAACGTCGGTTATTCACTCCATACTGACATGGCTGATTGCTTGAAGACTTCTTTTCATTTACCTCATGAAAACATTAATTCCATTTTACTTTCGTGTTTTTTCTTTTTGAGGTGGAGATCGAAGCTCGGACTAACAAAGTCCACTGATCGAGTACCTTGACTTTCGACTCACACACTGTACACGTGCTGAAATTGAAAAGCTAGAACATGATTACGGCTGTTCTGATTTTAATGGGAATTGGTCTATTGGTTGATGCAGTAAGGAACAGGTTTGCCCACGTATGCAAGCAAAAGAATGTTATGACACCGACTTTGCAGATGAAAAAGAAAATGAATTTGTCTGTGAAGCATATTTTTAGGAGGGAAATATCACACTTTGTTATTGGTGTTAAGGTAATCCACTAGCATAACTAAAACTGCGTAATGGATGTGGTTTCTAAACAAAGAAAGTTCTATCAAAACAAAGAGGTATTATTTTAGTCGAAAATCTAGACTTTTTAGCCTTAATGACAGTTCATTTCTTCTTTATAATCTGAAATGTTGTGCTAGCATATTTTCACACACACACGTGTGCGCGCGTACCTTCCTGTAAACCTCGACCAAGTAACATGTGTTAAAGGCTCTTATTGTAGAAAGTCCTTATGAATTTAGTATGTGTAAATATACCTAACCCTAATACTGAACTATTTCGGAGAATGTTTCATTGGCTAATGGGTCTTTCGAGAAAGTAATCAGAATTCGCCATTGCTGCAAGTTTATTTGAAGTAATCAAGTTAGAGGCAGCTTGCTTTCATTTTGAAGTTTCGGTTACAACTGTAGGGCATTTATATGTATATTCTGTAAGTGGCTCAGTAAAATCCACCATTTTAGAACGTAGCAAAGAACGAAAATTGCATTTTGTCTTAAGGTTCTTATAGAAGAATTTGAAGTTAACTATCTATTTGATATTATAGGCCACAATTGATTATACTTTCATTAAAGGGCTTTATGGCGTATGGTCTGTTTATTTTATCTTTCATTAGGTGAATTTAATTGCAGTTTGACACGTTTTTTTTATTTTTTGGAAGTCTGAGCTTGCAAACTTACGGTTTCTGACATTTAAGTTGCTTTTTTCCCATAGAATTTTTACCTGTGGGTGTGCTCTTGAACCTGACGGAATCCATTGGTTTCCATACAAAAAGGTACTATTAAACCATATTGGAGGAAGGCGGGGGGCTTAACCCAGCTGTGTCGGGCCCTGAGCCTCCTAGAAATTATCGCAGATCCCCGTAATTTCTTTGTTTTAGAGACAGGAATCGATTCTCGTTGTAGGGGAGAGTATCGACGGTATAGCCGAGGGCCCATCACTGTACCTTTATTATTTTTTTTAAAGTAATTGTATACTGTCCAATGGGCTATAAGTCTTGAAAAATATGATGTATGGCGTCTATTGTTTACTGCTTGGGGTCTGGACGGAAGTTGACCGGTGAGGCTGCTCTGGTGTCCGCCAAAGACGGTTACTGGGATATGGCAGTCTTCTGGCAAGGGAAGTCAACCATTCTGTCTTATTTCCTGCCCCGGGCGGATAGTGTTACGACACAGTCCTGGGCCAGGGTGGCTGATAGCCGCTCCAAAAGTCGGGCGCGACATCAAGAAACTGCCCCTGGCCAACCTTGCGGCGGTGGCAGAAAGCTGCGTTATAGAGCGAAAATTATACTAAAATGAATGATGATTAAGAATTTTAATAGAAAGATTGTGATTACGTTAAGACATGATTACGACGCTACTTCATGCAGGAAGGCAATGAAGGCGGTGCTATATATGCACTAGGTACCTGCTCTGATTTTGTTCAGTTGCAGCCAATCAAGAGAACACGGCAAGGTACGCTCGATGAATTCCTCCAACATCATTAACTGTTAAGAACTACATACATACGAGTATATTAAATTGAAATTGTTTTTAGCGTAAATATTTTTCTTTGATCTGTACCATTTGTTCCAGAATTCATTTACAGTATGTTGCTCAATGAATGAACTCAATGAACTGGAGTCTGTCTTTTGATTTAAACATTTTTATCTCTTTACGTGGAACTTCGCTTAATTGAGTCAAAGTATTCTAGTTTCGATGTGTCCTAATTAACCGGAATCCACTGTATACTTTTTATAAATGCAAATTTCACATTCCGACACTCGAAATTCAGCATAACGAACTAACAAATGTTATTTGTCGAAGTTTAGAGGATACTTTATTAGAATACCTCGGTGTGGCTTAAAATGGAAGCTTTTTATTTTTGTTTTAACTTGGGCTATGACAAGTTTCGGAGGCTTTTCGGGGATGCAGCTGTGTATTATCACAAACAATTCGTTTGACTGTATTTTATCGTACTCAGAATAAAATAATTTAAACTGTAATTTGAATCCTTCGTCTTGTATTCATGCCTTTGTTATGTAAGCCTCAAAATTAAAGAGTAGAAGTTCACCAGTATTTGAAATCAACTGATTAAATGCCTCTTCTGCACATGTTTAATGAACATTTTCTGTAATAACTTTTTTAAAATTCACGCTAGAAGTACACGTTAATATTAATGTTGTCTAATATTACATGTTCGTTTATAATTAGGAGCTTGACGTCGAATGAAGACTCTCTTCAGTGTAATAGAAAGTTTGTTTCAAGTGGTCTGCCATTAGTCTGGCCTGTTTGATCGTGAAGGCCCATCGTTTGGACTTCCTCAAGATCAAAGAGGCAAGCAAGCCCTCTCACCACGTCAAGGCTGCAGCCCATGGAGAGGGATTCCCACCTCATGTCTGCTACCTGACCGACGTACTCTTCATTTGAGCCTAATTCAGTATCAAGTGCGAATATTTGCTTCTAGAACAGGCTAATGCCACAATTTGGAACGGAATTACATTCGTAAGGGAGTGTGTGTCAAGTGATGGCAGATCGCTTACAGATAGTCGATACGCGATGTTTCTTAGCCAAATTTAGGATCTATGGATTCTCTGAATAAAAGGTAATAAATTATGGGAGTGGGATCAGAGAGCACTGTTGCACATGCTTTATACAATATCGAGTCGAACCTCATAAAAAACACCTTGCCGGAGGTTATCCAATACCGTATATAAGTGAAATGCTCGTTGATTCTAAAGTCTTGAAATAGAAAAAATCGTTATTATTTTTATTTTTTGAGGACGTTGCGGCCATTAGTCTCTGAGATTTTTTGTAAATTCAGTAGCAATTTGGCATTTGTGATCCGATTCCGTGGTTTATAAAATTCTCAGTTTATTTTTTCCTACGATTTGTCGTCTCTGGGTGTGCGTCTTGAACTTTGAGACTCCTTGTTCTTCTAAGCAACGTATGTTTCATTAATAAAAGTGGTGAGGTAGGGGCTTTTACTCTCTGCCCCCATCCTCGGTTACGCAACAGTGTTAGTCGAACTTGCTAATTCGTAGGGACGCTGTGAATTCGACGAAACATGTGAGCTGTTCTACGTAATATCATTTCATAACTGTGAAGAAAAGACCCCATGTGGGGCAACGCTAACTGCGGACTGCTGTAGCATTCCTGTTAGTCATCAAAAGCAATTCAGATTCAAGCCGCACGTTTTACCAGTAAAGTGACCTGTATCCTGTACAGTACAATATAATATGTGGAGCACATGTACTAGTGTTAATAAGAAACCGTAATTCACATTAAAATAGCGGCCATTCATCATAAAGATTTGCCAATATTGGGTTCTCTGCGTGATCTGTTGGTACATGCCTAAGAAAGCGAACTCCATGGAGAAGGTGCCCGAACTACTGTCGCTCCAGATTCAAAGCATGTTTAATTTGTGCGTAAAATGAAATTCAAAGTCCCCCTTTCTTAAAATAGCAAGGTGTATACCATTTGTCTGTTGTGTGTGGCTGCACACAATTTCGAAACTACTCCATTGAACTTTAACCAAGAGTTTCTTTTTTATGCAGGAAATGTATAACAATTATAAAGTCATTGCGTTCTATTCAGAATTTCGGTGATCATAACATATTTTTATAATGAAAATGCGGCACGGGAACCATGTTTAGAAATATTATAATAATTGAAAAACTCTTAGTCCTTGGGTTGTGTAGAGTGTCTTTTTTTCTCATAAAACCAGTTAGCTAGTGGTTATTCTCGAAAGGTTTTAGATGTTTCTTAATTTGTTACACAAATTATGTTGGTGCATATTGTCGATTGTATGAGATGTCGTTCTCACATGATGGATTGTCGTTACACCGTTTTGTTATCGTTTCATTATGCATTTTCAGTTTAGTGGCAGCGGTTGGCATCGAATCAGAGACACTTTGCAATAAAATTAGCACATTTTCGCTTTTCAGTAGACCTCATTGGAACGGTCTGCAGATATTAATTAAGTGGCAGCAACGGAAATGTGAAGATGATCATGAATGGTGTTCACGGAAAGTTCTGTTTTACAGAGTATGTGATATTCTGAACTGTCCATGAAAGTTTGCGTGGCCAGCCGGATGTGCTGCCCGGATACTTCTTGAATAAACGCGAGACGTGATACTGCCGTGCTAACCTGGTCTGACGGGGTCACACAAATGAAACCGTAACATTCACGCTTTATTATATGCAGGCTATTAGGGAAACATTTTATATCCGATGTCCTTGACATACCTCATGTGAGCAGGAATATGGGAATGTGCCCACGTCGTCACATTCACAATGTCTATTACAGTTTGTTCCGGCTGCAATTAAGCATCGCTGCTGAATGTGCGGTTATAACTGTGTTAACAGCTTTAAATCAGTGAAGACGAATGCAGGGCGTGCAGTATCTTATCAGACAACAAGGAACCCGGTCGACATTTTGCTCCGGTTTTTTTAATATGGCCAAAATATTGGGTGTCGTCACTCCACTGTTTATGTGTTTTCAACGATTTTATTTTCCACTTTGTTCAAAGTTACATTTTAATTCCGATGAGATGAAGCTACTTAATGTGTCTGCGATACTTTACTCGATAGCGTGTCTGCTTACGCTGCGGGCTTGTGGAGTTTAATTCCCAGTGAGGTTAGTTTTTAATCATGTTTCAGGACCTTGCAAGTCATTGTTGCACTGACGTGATCAGACTATTACATTTCCAATCTTATCTCAGGACTTAACATTTTAAAGCGTAGTTATGTATACTACCTGATTTACTATTAGGCAACTGTGTGTTTTTCCTGCAGGTTTCATATAATTCTCAGGAAAAAAAAAACAGCACTGGCCAGTTGAACTTTGTGCATGCTGGTGTACAGTTTTGGTAAGGATTGGTTAGATTTTGAAGCCTGAATAAGGTTGTTTAGATTGTTTGCATCATTTCGACACAGCTGATGACAGAGAGATCAGTAATAAATAAATATCAACGAACGCGTGTTTCCATATTGCGACCAAATAATTCTGATTCGAAGAATGTAGAAATCTGATAAATAGCGCCCCTGTTTGTCATATGAAAATGAAGACTATAAATTTTACTACGGAAATAGAGCAACCCCGAGATCCTGCCTGTTCTTTGCTTGCTCCTTTTTTCAGAGAAATTCATTTTTCTAACTCCCATTTTGTCATTAGTCTCATTAAAGCACGCGGATAGAGTTAAAAGATAAAGAATTTTCCGAACGTCGCAGCCGAGTGCTTCCTGTACGAGAGGTTTCGGGTTTAAATATCGGATGTCTTGATTGAAGTTCCTTGCGTTTTTTATAGCCCGCCCCTTCCGCCCAGGAAAATGTGATAGGGTCGTAAGTTAGACCATAGCCGTTT
>NW_019059680.1:1585772-1600050 GCF_000696155.1 Zootermopsis nevadensis
TCCACGTTGTTTAGTCTGAGCTTTTGACAGCGTTGTTAACAATCTTAAGCCAGAACAAAATAGGGCCTACGCACGTTTACGCCATTCGCGTTGCTGTTTCCTAAAATTCAGTAAAATAAACTTAAAAGTACTCGTAGGCTTATTTAAAAGAGGGTTTGTCGTACAGCAAATTTTATGCAAATGAACTGTTGAACTCATCTTCTTATTCTTCTAGTTTTATGGATTGGGCCTTGAGTCATCTTGCAAGTGAGAATTCATTCTTAAATCACGGGTACTTTTGGACATTTCGTAGGACTTCCTGGACGGTGGGTGAGCACATCGCGAGGCCTCTGCCTACGCAGGACAGCTCAGCAGAGAAGAACGCGGTCATTCGTGTCGTGTGTGGGATACGAATCCACGATTCCAGTGCTGATGCATCGGAAACCCAAGCCTCGTACGCGTTGCCAGTGTGATAGGTCTCATTAGCTTCTTTGTCTGTGCACTGAAATAGATTTTATTTGATATTTATTTGAAGAAATAGAAATATCGTTTATGCAACACTCATAATTCAATAGGCCGCTGGCCAAAATCAAATTCGATTCATAACTTTTGATGCCAACATTACGTACTGTATGTAAGCTAATTCTGTCAGTCCATAGTTTGTGGGATTAAATATTCGCGGACGGACATTCTCACAGTAGGCACGTACTGCCGTTATACGTCTTTCCAGTAAATACGTCTATTTGAGATTTCACGCATTCAGGGCGGTTGAAATGTGGATTGCTGGATTGTTACACCGTCTATTAGGTTATTACAAATGTCCCGGAGAGACGTTCGCCTCCATCTTCATGGTAGGCCGTGTTGTCTTGCAAAACTGTCGTTTCTGAATGATGTTGGTATCCATGTACAAGACTATGAAGCCTCCATTTTCTTACCTGAATATGGTGGCGGTACGTTCAGCCGAAACGTTGGTGACGTACTGTAAAAGACGATATGGTGACAGCGCAGGATGCCAGAATCAAATTTAGCCTGTTAGTGGGATTTTTGTTGTATTTCTCAGGCATTGTTATCCAGCTGCATATTGTCCTAAGAAGTATTAGGGCGGTGTGAGGAAAAACGTTAGACATTATACCAAATATTACAGCTGAATTAATTTAGACAGTAATAGATTTGCGACACAACAGTGTGGACTGTTTGAAAGACGAGGTGAAAATGTTGAACTGTTTCCGCGTTTGCGTCAAAGCAAACTGAGTTGCTTCATTGTTTGGAAGGCAACGAAGGTGATCTTAAAAACCTCGTATCCGGATTGAATGTTTTCTTTGTGACATCAGAACAGTTCTGAGGTAATGCTTTAAAATAGAGCCGAACCGCTCACTTAACAATCTCCAATCATTGTTGTTGACATTATAACTAAACGAGTGACGCTAATATGAGAGAAAGTTACTTTTTTAAAACACATGAAACCGAAACTGTGATGCCTTTGTACTTGTGATTACTGAATGAATCTAATAAAATTAAGTTATCTCAGTGAATGGAAATGAAGTGTGTACAAGTACTGCTATTAACTAGCATTGCTTCCTGAAACATATACGCATTCTTGTGTTGGTGAAAACTCGTCTATTCGACATTCTGTGGCGTGCTGGAACTGTAGCAATCACAGGATGTATATTTTTATAGTGTTAACAGTCACCGACTGCGTCTCACGTGGTTATTTTTACTAGTGTCGTCTTTATTAGTGTAGGAAATTGCTAGTAGATGGCGTAAGAGTGCGCTGGCGGATGGTACTGAGAGTATGTTGTTACAGCAGTGTATCCCAATACCTTAATCTTTATTAATATTGCTACTACTGATGCTGCCACAATTTTCATATGGCACCCCCGAATAAATATTGACACAAGGGCTTATGTATATTGAGCCTTTATTCTTCTCTTTTGTTTCCAACACAAGAAAAGATGGAAAGACCAATTCTTGGAAGAGATTTGAAGGATTACAGGCTTAATAATTCTAATTAACCCACTTAAAGAAGAAAAAACATTTTATCAGCAAACACTTAATATGTTAGAGAATGTGTTATAAATTGACCAACAAGGATAATCATATTTCTTGGTCTTTAAACAAAGTGTGCCGTAGCTACGTAGAAACATCGAATCCGAAGATGGGCGCATGCGCCCAAAGTATATACATAGCTCGATAAACATTGGGTGACTATGTACAAAAGTGACAGATGAACGAATATAAAGTGTCTGAAGAATACACACTTGGATGCTGCATCACAGAATTGCTGAAGTTAACGTCCATTTAGTATTTTTTAGGCATAATATCCCAAATATTTTTTTATTTGCTCAATCATCGATGGTTCATGGCTTCATTGTAACACAAAAAAACAAATAATTACAATATCCACTTTTGAACTACGATTTGAAAACTGCGCATAAACAACGGTGAAGTTTGTTCTGTTCTGGGTAGAGCTGGTTAAATGTAGAAACTGCGCATGGGTCATTTCCATGACTGGTCAGTTCAAGGCGAAGGCAAAATACCTGCAGACAATGTATCTAGAAATGTCAACGTGAAAGGCATATTATTCAAAATGTACGTGTATTTCCAAAGGCCAATGTCTCACGTTTTGTTAATATACATACATCTGACACCAACAGTGGTTAAAAAAGTATTCATACACCATGTTCTTTTGCTTATTCCTTTTTATTACATAGAGAAAATTCGTATTAGCGATGCACTTATAAAACATTTATTGTTGAAGAGTAAATATAACGTCAAAAATATCATAACTCAACATGTAATATAAATAAAATTAAAAAAAAACATTTTATTCAAGTCCAAAAATTATTCATACACGTATAAATTACAACAGTTTTTTTTAAATATTCTTGAGAATAAACAAATTTAGTACTTGGTATGAAGAACTTTAGTATCAGTTATTGCCTGAAGTCGTCTTGGCATCGAACTAACAACGCTAGTCGTTCTTGTTAGCTTATTTTATCCAATTCCTTCTTCTTATTTTCAATTAGCATTTGTCATCGCGAACATTTGCATTTCTTAATTCTTGATTCCAGAAGTGACCAGAGATTTTCTATCGGATTAATACCTGGAGATTGTGGAGGCGTTTCCAGAAACCCACGAGCGTAATATAAAAGCCGTTCTCTGGTTATACGGGCTGTGTGTTTAGGTTTAGGGTCATTATCTTGTTGAAACAAATACAAGTTTTGGATCTATAATTTGCGAACATTTCTTTAAATTACCCAGTAGTATGTTTACATATCCCTTAGCAATCATAGTCCCTTCATCGATTTCAAGTTCTCCCACATCAGAGTCAAATATGTCGAACTTGCGCTCTTCAGAGAATAAATCTCTTTTCCAGAAGTCGATAGGCTTGTTCACATAGGCGCGTGCGAACTCCGACCGATTCCTCCTGTTTCATTCATTGATAGAGAGTTTTTTATCTTCCCGCTCTTCATTTGTAACCACTTCGACAGAGGCGATTTAGAATGGTCTGAAAGCTGACGTGTTTACCAATTGCTGTAGCGAGGTCTTCTGCCAGTTTTCAAGCAATTGTTTTGGGGTTTCTAGACACTTGTTGAATAAGATACCGGGAATCTCTTGTAGACAGTAACACGTGTCGGCCCGATCACTTATTATTTTCGATCAAATTCGTTATCTTCAATTTTTTAATTACGTATTGGACAGTGGCAAATGATAAATTAAGGAGAGTTCCGATTTTACAATAACTTAAAGACTGTTT
Source organism: Zootermopsis nevadensis (assembly GCF_000696155.1). The sequence continues at coordinate 1,589,509 of NW_019059680.1, forward strand.
AAATAACGGAGCTATCTGATATTGCAAACAAGACAGAGTTTTTTAGTTTTGCGACCCATATTAATAGCCAGTATTTGGCGGTACCTACCGCTGTGAACAACTGTTCAGCATGACGATGAACGTCAAGCCATTTGCTAGGACATGTCTTTTTGATGGACACATGGAAGGATGCATGAAAGTTATAAAAGCATAATTAACTTTAGTATCAGTTATTGCCTGAAGTCGTCTTGGCATCGAACTAACAACGCTAGTCGTTCTTGTTAGCTTATTTTATCCAATTCCTTCTTCTTATTTTCAATTAGCATTTGTCATCGCGAACATTTGCATTTCTTAATTCTTGATTCCAGAAGTGACCAGAGATTTTCTATCGGATTAATACCTGGAGATTGTGGAGGCGTTTCCAGAAACCCACGAGCGTAATATAAAAGCCGTTCTCTGGTTATACGGGCTGTGTGTTTAGGTTTAGGGTCATTATCTTGTTGAAACAAATACAAGTTTTGGATCTATAATTTGCGAACATTTCTTTAAATTACCCAGTAGTATGTTTACATATCCCTTAGCAATCATAGTCCCTTCATCGATTTCAAGTTCTCCCACATCAGAGTCAAATATGTCGAACTTGCGCTCTTCAGAGAATAAATCTCTTTTCCAGAAGTCGATAGGCTTGTTCACATAGGCGCGTGCGAACTCCGACCGATTCCTCCTGTTTCATTCATTGATAGAGAGTTTTTTATCTTCCCGCTCTTCATTTGTAACCACTTCGACAGAGGCGATTTAGAATGGTCTGAAAGCTGACGTGTTTACCAATTGCTGTAGCGAGGTCTTCTGCCAGTTTTCAAGCAATTGTTTTGGGGTTTCTAGACACTTGTTGAATAAGATACCGGGAATCTCTTGTAGACAGTAACACGTGTCGGCCCGATCACTTATTATTTTCGATCAAATTCGTTATCTTCAATTTTTTAATTACGTATTGGACAGTGGCAAATGATAAATTAAGGAGAGTTCCGATTTTACAATAACTTAAAGACTGTTTAAATAACGGAGCTATCTGATATTGCAAACAAGACAGAGTTTTTTAGTTTTGCGACCCATATTAATAGCCAGTATTTGGCGGTACCTACCGCTGTGAACAACTGTTCAGCATGACGATGAACGTCAAGCCATTTGCTAGGACATGTCTTTTTGATGGACACATGGAAGGATGCATGAAAGTTATAAAAGCATAATTTCAACCTGATGTTGAAAGCTTAATCATATATCTCACGAATTACTGATTTCGATAATGAAATAGTTCCTGAGTAATGTGCTAACCTGTTTGCAATAATAAGTTAGTAACATTTTTGATAAATTATCCTCTATTATAACAATGGCCAACGAGTCGGTAAGAAAATTGCTAATGTCACCCCTGATCTGAAAAGGATGCGAACCCTGATGCAAATCTCATCAGAACTCTGTGCATATGCACTAATTTATTTTGTACGATGAGCCGCTTTTGGGGAAATTAAAGTCAGACTTGAGTTTTACCAAACTTAGAGGTCATTTTGCCTGTTGTTTTGTATGGGTGCGAAACATGGTCTCTCTCTGAGGGAGGAACATAGATTGCAGGTATTTTGAAATAGGGTGTTGAGGAGGAAAGGAGATGATGGGGTATGGAGAAAACTGCACAATGATGAGCTTAAAAATCTGTACTGCTCCCCCAGTATTGGCAGGGTGATTAAGTCGAGAAGAATGAGGTGGGCGGGGCACATAGTACGCATGGATGGGACAAGAGGTGTGCACCGGGTATTGGTTGGGAAGCCTGAGGGGAAGAGACTGGTGGGGAGACCTACGTAGATGGGAGGATAATCTCAGGCGGGATCTATGGGAGATAGAAGTTGAAGGAGACTGGATTTTGTTGGCCCAGGACAGGGTACGGTGGAGGGCTTTGGTTAATTCGGTGTGAACCTATGGTTCCCGTAAACCATGTAGCTAGTTAGGATATTTTACCAATTACAACGAAATTCAGATTAACTCGGTAACTTATAGCGCAGGTTCTCCAGTACCAAATGTAATCGAAATCATTTCTTTCGGTTCGAAGGTATGACGGACAAACACAGTCTACCTTAAAACCTTGCATACCGTGCAGTGTATTTATATATAAAAATCATGCATGCATCAAAAACTGTTTACACATTAAATAACCCTTTGTGCCAAATTCGTTTCGACCTCAAGAGGTCATCATTAGTGGTAAAAACATTAATTCATTATTTAATGTGTAAACAGATTTTGTTTGTATGCATGATGTGTGCTTTCATTTTGTGATCGGACGCATTAGAACAGTGTACAAAACTAACTTTATTTTTTTTTTTTTTTTCAGGTCTTGTTTCTGCGTTCCACTCACGACCACGTTTTGTCATTCGTGATGAAGTTCTTAATTTAGCGGAATTTTTTGTTATTAGTGTTCCTTTGTATTATACATGAAACAATTCATATAGGGACTATTTTTTAACGAATTAATTACCGAAATACGCCCTAAGAGAACGATAATGCCGGAAACATGAGTTCAGCTGGGCTGCCGAAACCGTCAGGGTTGAAACCACCCACTAAAATCAGCAGGCCGTGCACAGTAACACCAAAACCAAGTCTTCCATTGGCTGCTACTCCGTCCGCGAGAGCCAGTAAGTAGTACACAGTCTTTACTGTTGTCTTTTCAGCAGAGACATCAACTGCAGCATTTAAGTATGTATATTTGATATGTAATTGCAGTATATAGTATTTCTTATTTATTAGTATTAATTGTTGTTAGCATGTGTTTGGGTATTTAAGAACCTTATCTTACAGTTTAAGTCCGCTGTAAAAAACTTAAGTTGGACGTGGAGCAGAGCACGTCTACAGCTGAACTGTGAAGGCCGCTTTCTTGAAAATGTGTTTACATAATCTGTTCAAGTATATTATCGGCTTCAGTGAGATTTCATTTTAATGCACTCACCTAATTTAGACCAATTTCGGCTAAAAGCGCTTGCTTTAGTGTGAATTGCTATTCGAATGAGAAGTAGAGTAGAGAGGAAAAATGCGAGGGGAGAAGAGAGTTTTATCATTTATGTGGTTTCACATTCTGCGTCTTTCCTTTGGAACACAACTGTTACATAAACCAGCGAGTACCTGTACTATATGAGGATCCTCCCGATTTATATTGGTTGACATATTTTATCTTGATCATGTAATCTAGGAGAATGTGATTAGTGGGCCATAAACAAGGTGCAACGAAATTTGCTTACAAGCTCTTCACAGTTTAAGTGAAGCAGTACCGCAAATTTTTCCACCTATTCACAATTTTTATTGCTTACAGATCCAATAAGTATTGTGAATAGCTGGAAAAATTTCTTTAGCGAGCTCTTAAATGTTTATGAGACTGGTGATATTAGACAGATTAAAATACTTACAGCTGAACTGTTAGTGCCAGAACCTAGTTTAGATGAAGTTTAAGCAGCCATTGGGAAGTTGAAAGGTTATAAATATCCAGGTATTGATCAGATTCCGGCCGAATTAATTAAAGCAGGTGGCAAAGGGTTGCATATGAGGATCCATAAGCTTATTCAGTTAATTTGGGATAAGGAAGAGATGCCACATCAATGGAAGGAATCCATAATTATTCCTATTTATAAGAAGGGGGACAAGACTGAGTGTGGTAATTACCGAGCAATATCGCTGCTATCAACCTCATACAAAATTCTATCCAACATTCTTTTGGCAAGATTAACCCCATATGCGAATGAAACTATTGGGGATCATCAGTGTGGGTTCAGACGAAACAGATCAACGATTGATCAGATCTCTTGCATTCGTCAGATACTAGATAAAAAATGGGAGTTCGGTGGGACCGTACATCAGTTATTTATAGATTTCAAAAAAGCCTATGACTCTGTGAAGAGAGAAGTGCTATATAATATTCTTATTGAATTTGGTATACCAAAGAAGCTAGTGGGTCTAATAAAAATGTGCTTAAATGAAACCTGCAGCAAAATTCGAGTAGGTAAATATGTATCTGAGACATTCCTCATCAAGAACGGTCTAAAACAAGGAGATGCTTTGTCTCCCTTGCTCTTTAACTTTGCGCTAGAATACGCCATCAGGAAGGTCCAAGGTAGGCAGGAGGGTTTGCAATTGAACGGGACACATCAGCTATTGGCATATGCTGATGATGTTAATTTATTGGGGGACGATATAAATACAATAAAGAGGAACGCAGAAGTTTTACTAGAGGCTGGTAGACAAGTGGGGCTGGAAGTAAATTCAGAAAAAACTAAGTACATGTTAGTATCTCGTCATCAGAAGACAGGCGGGCAAAATTATCTTAGGGTAGCTAATAAATCCTTTGAAAGGGTTACAAAGTTCAAATATTTGGGAACAACAATAACAAATCAAAATGATACTTGTGAGGAAGTTAGGAGGAGACTAAATTCCGGAAATGCTTGCTACTTCTCAGTCCAAAATATTTTGTCTTCCCGTCTGATTTCTAAGAACCTGAAAATTAAAGTATACAAAACAATAATCTTGCCTGTTGTTTTGTATGGGTGCGAAACATGGTCTCTCACTCAGAGGGAGGAACACAGATTGCAGGTGTTTGAGAATCGGGTGTTGAGGAGGATATTTGGGCCTAAGAGGGAAGACGATGGGGCGTGGAGAAAACTGCACAATGACGAGCTTAAAAATCTGTACTGCTCCCCCAGTATTGTGAGGGTGATTAAGTCGAGAAGAGTGAGATGGGCGGGACATGTAGCGCGCATGGATGGGACAAGAGGTGTGCACCGGGTACTGGTTGGGAAACCTGAAGGGAAGAGACCGCTGGGGAGACCTAGACGAAGATGGGAGGATAATCTCAGGCGGGATCTATGGGAGATAGGAGTTGAAGGAAACTGGATTTTGTTGGCCCAGGACAGGGTCCGGTGGAGGGCTTTGGTTAATTCGGTGATGAACCTTCGGGTTCGGTAAGCCATCTAGTTAGTTAGTTAAGACGAACTAAGTAAAATGGAACCCCACTCGTCCAGTCCATATACTGACTGAGCTATCCCCGCTCCTCTGTTTACTCGTCATTATTGTTACTTAGAAAACGTCATCTGTTTACTTAGCATTGTTGTTACCTAGGAAACATTACATTACATTACATTATATTTCATTACATTACATTACTTTACATTACATTCATCTACCACAGACCCATTTTAAGCGTAACTAATTCAAGTTAAATAAGCAATGTCTTAATCAAACTTACAATGCTAAGTAAACAGATGACGTTTTCTAAGTAACAATAATGACGAGTAAACAGAGGAGCGGGGATAGCTCAGTCAGTATATGGACTGGACGAGTGGGGTTCCATCCCCGACGAGGGCAAAGGATTTTTGCTCTAGCATCTGTGACCAGACCGGCTCTGGGCCCATCCAGCTTCCTATCCAATGGGTAACAGGGTATTTTCCCGGGGGTTAAGCGCGGCCGGGGCGTGATGCTGACCACTCACCCCATCTAGTGCCGAGGTCAAAAATGCGTAGGACCTATATCTCTCTCCCCAAGCGACCTACATGGCGTGTAGCGGTACTAACTAACTAACTAGATGGCTTACCGAACCCGAAGGTTCATCACCGAATTAACCAAAGCCCTCCACCGAACCCTGTCCTGGGCCAACAAAATCCAGTTTCTTTCAACTCCTATCTCCCATAGATCCCGTCTGAGATTATCCTCCCATCTACGTCTAGGTCTCCCCAGCGGTCTCTTCCCCACAGGCTTTCCCACCAATACCCGGTGCACACCTTTTGTCCCATCCATGCACTCCACATGCCCCGCCCATCTCATTCTTCTCGGCTTAATCACCCTGACAATACCATTACGAAATATAAATTCAATATTGATAATATTTCACTTGCAGGTGACTGCATTGATCATATACGTTCATAAGATTGCAGACACCGCCTAGGAAAGGTAGTTAGCAAGTGGAAGTTCTGTGTGAATCCCGCTATGTAGTACAAGTGAAATAATTGATTATGTTTGAAAAATGACGTGTATTATCGGTATGCAGATTCGTAGCAGTGGGGCTGTCAGAACAACATCAACTGGAAACCATTGGCATCTGACCCCTAGATATCGAAATACAGTTACGTAATTTTTAAATTATTTGCAGGATTCACTGTTCAGAAGGAATTAAAGATCGCAAACTAATTTAATTAAAATATCTGTTTTCGTTGTAGTAATTATACATTAAAATGTCTTATATTGTATGCACGAATGAGTTCGTGTATAGCAATGATAATTTTTTCAGCCTTATTTAGTCGCTGTATTTGCAGTCTGAAAGAATTATTTTCAAAAATTACTTCTAAATTAATAAGTTTTACGAACAAATTGGAAATGATTGTCCTGTAATTAGGAAAAGCGTGCAGACATCGATTTGGATGGTCGGGTGAGGATGGATTATGCACGGAGTGAGCGTGGCTGCTTGTGTCACCAATGTGCCACCTCGTGAGTTTGATGTTACCTTGCGTCAGTATTATAAAGTATATGAAATAAAAAGTACGTGTTTAATGTACTTAACAGTGGCATGATGTTCATACAAACTTTCAGCTAATTCCACCCATCTGTTCTCTTGGTATGAAATTTGAGTATTTAAACGACAATTATGAATGGGAGAGATTACCACGGTTTTAGGTTAAGTTGAGTTGAGTTAGGTTATATTAGGTTAGATTAGTGACGCCTCTGCCCAGAGGGTGATGGATAGTGGCGTCCGGTTCTCAGAGGGCTGTTACGCCACGGATTATTACACGAGCGAGCCGTGTGTTTGTCATTGCCCTTTGTGGGACTTATATAATTACATCATTCCAAATCTCATATGTCGCATAAATATTTTAAACTGTGGCGTAATATGTCTACCAAATGTTATTAAACCTCTGACAAGTGTAATCTCGATAGTGGATACGTTCAGGCATATGTAATTGTTGAAGGACATAAGTTGCTTACTGTAGTTTAGCGTGTATGTAGTCGAGCCCTTTACGTCACACACCAAAAGGTTATTCGAATAATTAAGAATTATTTTATTGTACACAGTTGATTTAGAAATGGCAGCGGCATCATTAATCATATATACAGGTGTCCAAGAAAGAATGCACACATTTTACAAATTTTTATTTAGAAAATAAACAGAGCTAGGATAGTACAATTTTAACCACATGAAACAGCAACTCAGGCATTATTTTCCGCACACAACGTTTTCTGCAAGATGGATTAGAAGAGGTGGACCAGTTGCATGGCCTGCAAGATCGCCGGATTTAACGCCTATGGATTTCTTCCTTTAGGGGTACACAAAGGATCAGGTGTACCGCACACGAGTAATTTGTTTGTAAGATTTGAAAAACCGCATCGTTCATTCTGTGGAAGGAATCACGCCTCAAATATGTGGCAACGTTTTCCGGGCTTTTGAATACCGGATGGACATTGTGCGAACAACAAAGGGAGCTCAGATCGAAGTACAATGAAGTGGAGAACGGTGGAGGGGAAATATACTTTCTGAGTTGCTATTTCGTGTGGTGAAAACTGTACTCTCCTAGCTCTGTTTATTTACTAAATAAAAATTGTTTAAAATGTGTGCACTCTTTCTCGGACACTCTGTATAATGCTTCACGTAACACGTCTTAAGATAGTGTAGTGTAGTGTAGCAGTGTCTGCATTCGAGTTACGTTTTGGTAGTAATTACTTTTTGCCTGTTCTCAGCACACTCAAATACTCGAAATATATTTCACGGGATTCTAGTAACACTTAAGGTAAGGTAAGGTAATGTAATGTTTTATAGGTAACAACAATGCCGAGTAAACAGATGACGTTTCCTAGGTAACAAAAATGCTTGAATGCTTAACTTGAATTAGTTACGCTTAAGATGGGTCTGTGGTAGATGAATGTAATGTAACGTTTCCTAGGTAACAACAATGCTGAGTAAACAGATGACGTTTTCTAGGTAACAATAATGACGAGTAAACAGATGACGTTTCCTAGGTAACAACAATGCCGAGTAATGTAATGTAACGTTTTCTAGGTACCAATAATGCCGAGTAAACAATTGACGTTTCCTAGGTAACAACAATGCCGAGTAAACACGACGTTTCCTAGGTAACCAGGTTACACTTTTTCGTTTCCCTTTTCGTCACACTTTTTTGCCAAATGACCCTTCTTTGTAGACGTATTCACGTCAAAATAAGAACACTGTAAATATTATGACAAAACATGCTGTCGTCAAGCAAGCACACAATGAAGTGGGGGATCTATAATCAAAGCTTGCTTCCACGTAGCACCGTAATAACGCAGAAAGTGACATGGTATCAGAGTTTGACGATTGCATTCACAAAAGCGACCTTACACGATTGCACATAATGCATAATACAAAAAAATACAATTTTTGTTTTTGTTTTGGAGAAGAAAGAGGCAGCAGGCTTGCCACCTGCTACTCTGAGAAAGGGGAAAAATCCTAGGTGCCTAGGATGCGAGAAACGGCCAAAAGGCTGTAAACCACTCGGTATGATGATCAGAAGAAAGAACGGAATATTTTAACAATTTGTTTGAACCTAAAAGTAACGTGCACTTTTAAAAAACAATCGATCTCTTTTTAGACCCTTTCCTCATAATATACCCCAGCACACATATTTCGAGGACCAAAGAACGTTTGTTGTTGTAGCACGCGTCGCACGTTTGTGAAGAGATTTACGGAGTTGTCGCTGTAAGGGTGAAAACGATTTGTGAAATCGAGTGGATTACTAAGATTGCCACTGTGACCAATTTATAGGCATTGCTCAGATAAAGTCATAAAACATGCACACTTAATATTACAGCTCACCTAGCGGATTAATTCGCAGAACTGCGTAACGTAAAGCAATGGTGGCGACCTTCACAGTACAACGTTCGGCACTAATTAATGATTTTTAGATTTCCACTGTACTATGCTACTTAATCAGAGGCCACTTACCACAGCCAAACTGACTTGACACTTTTGTTGAATGTGTCTTGCTTAAGAAGCACGTCTGTAAATACGTTTAAATACAGTTTTCAATATGAAAGAGCGGCAAAGACAAACAAATGTTAACCTGGACGTAAATTTATTCATACACTAAAAGAAGACTAGTTTATATTCAGCTCACGAGGAACTGATTTAACCCTCTAAAGACCGAAGAGCGTTTAAATAAGTTCATATTTACAAATTCAGCTCGTACCTCTTTAAACATCATACATCTCTTTACAAGGTCCATTCAGTTGAAGATTTTCAGGAAAATTGCTCTACATTCTCACAAGTAAACTGAAAATACGAACGCTTTGACGGAATGCAAAGTTTTTAAATGTTAAAGCAGGGGTGAGATTTAAGGTTCTCATGGCGGCAGGTATGAAGACGGCTGTCTTTTGGGTTGTTGCTTTCTCTCCATTATCAGGGCGACGCCCTCTGGAACGTCGGCAAACTTCTACCAGACTACACGGCGCAACAACCCACAAGGCTTCCATCTTCGAGGATGCGGGGATTTAATCGGCAGTCGAACTGTGGAGTGTGGTCTCCTAGGTCATCGATAACCCTGTAGGTACAGACGATACGTTCCTCCGGAACGCTGGCAGCCATCCACAAGACTACATTGCGTCACATCCCAAAAGACCACAATCCAAATAAAAAAAATTGACAGTGGAACCATGGTTCCGGAGAATTTGACGTAAATACGTCTATACGGAAAGGAAGTTAATATATTGGCTTTATTCTAAATATTTCCTTTATACATGCTTTACAATTGAGATAAATTTGTTTAAGACATTGCTTAATCAACTTGAATTAGTTACGCTTAAGATGAGTCTGTGGTAGCTGAATGTAATGTAAAGTAATGTATTGTAATGTAAGGTAATGTAATGATATGTTTTATAGGTACAAACAATGCCGAGTAAACAGATGACGTTTTCTAGGTACCAATAATTCCGAGTAAACAGATGACGTTTCCTAGGTAACAACAATGCCGAGTAATGTAATGTAACGTTTCCTAGGTAACAACAATGCTGAGTAAACAGATGACGTTTGCTAGGCAACAACAATTCCGAGTAAACGATTGACGCTTTTAGGTAACCAGGTCACACTTTTTCGTTTCCCTTTTTCGTTCCCCTTTTTTGCCGAATGACCCTTCCTTATAGACGTATTTACGTCAAAATAAAAAAGAATAGGTAGTCAGTATAGTGAAAAATTGACAGTGGAACCACGGTTCCGGAGAATCTGACGTAAATACGTCTCTGTATTTAACTTATATTTAAGCAATAAATACAATGAAAGGAAGGTAGCTGAATGTAATGTAATGTAATGAAATGTAATGTAATTGCAAAATTATCTAGTCTACGACCCACTTCTTCTACAAGCGATTCACAGCTCAGCTCTTTCCGCAATAACGAAAGCGGATTGTTGACGGCAGTAATGTAACACAACAATGCCGAGTAAACAGATGACGTTTCCTAGGTAACATAACAATGCACGCAAGCTGACCATTGTTGTCGGTCCATATTTACACATTGTTG